>JBBPMA010000360.1:0-27520 GCA_038090075.1 Xanthoconium purpureum | reverse complement strand
CGGTGTGTTGGAGAGCTTTTGTCTTGTCGGTGGAATTCCGGTGATGATGGGTGAGTTCCGCAACCGGCCGTTTGATGTTTTCAACTCACGATGGACAGGTTTCACTTCCAAGAAGTATCCCTCCGAGTGCAGGACTGAGGCGTCGAATTTCATCCGGTTGCTCTGTCACACATCAGCATTGACGCTCCAGATGTTCATTTCGTAAGTAACTTTGGCCTTTAATCATTTATTTATCTCACTGTCTATAGGTGTCGTGGGCTTAAGGTCCTTGTCGACCTCCTTGACGAAGACTATACGGAGCAAAGCGAGCTCGTCGTCGACGCTCTCAATGGTATCGGGAGTGTTTTTGAGCTACAAAGCCCGACGACCAAGAACGATTTCTGCCGTATGTTTATTCGGGAAGGGCTCCTGGATCCCCTTTCCTCGGCACTATTAAACGTGATGAGCAACCATAGCGAGACCGCCGTTGAGATGAAGCACAAAATTATACAGATTCTGTTGGTATTCTCCCAGGTGACGCAGAGCGATATACATGTGCGGAATGCAATGGGGACAAGGAAGATCATCCGCAGTAAGCCCCAAACGTCTTGGTCTCGTGTGAAGCTGAAATATAATTCGTTATATACATAGGGTTGATGCGTGCTTGCGAGTTACTCGAGGGAGATTGTCTAGTTCAGATGCTCAAGGCAGTGAAGCACCTTTCGATGAACGCAAATTTACTCGAAGTGCTCCAGAACGCCAATGCCATCGAGATCCTCATAAAGCTCCTGGATGAGGACCGAGTTGGTCCACATGGCACAGTAGGTCGTTTTTCTGACATGAGGATCTCTTACGTATTCTGCATCCCTAGGAGGTATCCAATTACATCTTCCAAACTTGCTACAACCTCTGTCGATTGAACAAATCACGGCAAGAAGAAGCCGCCCAGGCAGGCATCATTCCGTGCCTCAAGCGTGTTATCGAGACCAGCTCGCCTTTGAAACAATTTGCCCTTCCTATCCTTTGTGATCTTGCGAGCGCCGGAAAGAGTTGTCGAAACTTGCTTTGGCAGCACAACGGTCTTTGCGTTTACCTGAAACTCTTGGAAGACCCTTATTTCCAAGTCAGTGCATTGGAAGCTATCCTGTCATGGTCGGTTAGTTCCGTGAGTTGTCTGGACAACTATTGATGACAGTCGTAGGTTACAGGACGAAACTGCCAAGATCGAGGATCAACTCGTGAAACCGGAATCGCTTGATGCTCTGCTCAAGTGTTTCGTCTCCGCCAAGGCCAACTCGTTTGAGAACCTGCTGGATCCACTTCTCAAGATCTGTCGTATTTCCAATCCAATCACTATTGGACTAGCCAAATCGTCCTTTTTCAAACGCATCATCGACAGGCTCTCGCACAGCCGCGCTGTCGTTCGACTGAACCTATTGCGTATCCTGAGGACCGTGTGCGACGTACATCCAAACCGCGCAATCTTGGTTGAAAGATACGGACTGCACGAAATCGTGGCCAAGTTGAGCAAGGAGGATGGCGCTGTGCTCGTTCGGGAGCTGGCCAGGGAGATATTGCCTGCCCTTGCGCCTGCGCTGAAGCCTGCCCTCGGCAAGTCTGGGTTGAAAGGATCTGATACGCCCAAGAACAGCTCGATCATTGCTCCCAAGAAGGCGCGGAGGACTGCTTCTGAAACCTCGGCGTTGGGCGCCTTATCGGGTGCTACGTTGGGAGGTGTCGGTTCCATGGCACGGTTGGGAATCGAGCGATCACATTCGTCGTCCCGACATCGACTCGGTGACATTGCATGGCAATCGGGGCTCGGAGGGGTCGGCGCTCGTCGATGAAAGATCCGCAGAATATAACATGTACATTTAATCAAGTTCCTGCTTTCCACTTCGCTCGTTATCATCGTCGGTTTTATTTATTTAACCCATGTTCATTGTCCGCACTAGCACAGCACTCTCATTCGGACATAGAGTAGAGGACTTGACTAATGATTAATACCGCGTAACGGATGGATTGGGGAATGATGTGTCTACTTGCGAGCGAATGGAATTTGGAAACCAGAAACCAGCGCCCTCGCCTTGTTCTGGGCACCCTGGCCCTCTGCATTGGTGATAAAATGTATGTGCATCCCATGGATTTTTGGGTAAGCTTCGAGGTTAACCTCGATCTGGGGGAACAGGCCGAGTGCCTCTGGAGGTAGTCCGAAAGAGACAACTCCAGCGACACCGCTGGGCGTCTGCATGTTGCTGGAGGATGGGGGCAACACAATGCCAGGGAACTCGCGCAAGCGGGGCAAGACGAACTCGGAGAGAGTAGCGATGAAGTTGTACATCTGGGGGCCCTTGAGCTCCACCTTGACGCCGAGCGGGACACCTGGGCGGACCCAACCGCTGACGGACTTTTTCCCCTTGACGATCTGCACGCCAGCAGAAGAGTGACGACCCCCGCCCTGGCTTGTCTCGCCGGAGATGGCTCTAAAGGAGGCAATAGCGTTGAGAAGGACGCTGCGATTGGACATGGCCTCTTTCATCATGGTATGGAGGACGATTCTTTCGAGTTTGACGACGTTTTGTGGGGTGGTTGGGGGAGCGGGCTTCTTTCCGAGGCGGTCACCGCCAACGGGGGTGTTGAGACGGTTTTTGGAGTAGGGGTCGTTGGGGTCG
The DNA here is from genome assembly GCA_038090075.1 of Xanthoconium purpureum. Classification (NCBI taxonomy): domain Eukaryota; kingdom Fungi; phylum Basidiomycota; class Agaricomycetes; order Boletales; family Boletaceae; genus Xanthoconium; species Xanthoconium purpureum. Next base: position 24,869 of record JBBPMA010000360.1, on the reverse strand, counting down.
AATCTGAGGCGGACCTCGCGGGGCGGTGGGCGTGGACCGGATTCATGGACGTAGGACATGTACATGAGGTTGTCTTGGAGGGATGTGTAGTAGTGTTCGCGGAGACGACATGATGCGGTGTCGTGTATGGTGAGGTCGACGTGGGGGATGGGGAGGCCGCGGTCGTCGATGCGGAGCGGGCGGCGTATTCTGGGTGGTTTGCGGAAGATGCGCGCGGCGGACATGGGCGGGGAGGAGGAGGGAGGCGCGGGGGTTTTTTACGTGGAAAAACAAAATAAAAATAAATAACTAAATTGTGAGGGCTGACACCTTGTTATTACGCTTTTGACTTTTTCGTTGTTCCGGATGGCGTTGACGGCGACGGCGCACTCAGCGCTGGCGACATGGGACGAGACAATCGTACCAACACTGCGAAAGAGTACCGTCTTGTTTTCATTTTACTCTGTTGACTTGATCGCTCATTTTGGCCAGGACTCGAGAGCGAAAGCCGGATTCTCGCCAAACGCATGTCCATCGCATCCGTCTCTTCCGTAGACGACCCTCAGAAGTCTTCCGCTCCCTCCCACTCCCCCCGCTCCTCCCGCGACGTCCCCCAGACCCCTCGCCATATCCCAGATCCAAGGAAATCCAGCGCGATACCCAGACCAAGTCTACACTACTCCAGGACCGCGAACGACCCCCGCTCAGATGCTTCCTCTTCCAATACCCGCGTAAACGGCGCGTCATCTTCCCCATCCTATCCCCCAAAACGCGCCCGCACGTATTCCCAGCCCCCTTCCCCGACTGGCTTCACCAACAACCCACTTCCTACCCCCGAGTCCTCTCGGCCTACTTCTCCCCGCACCTCAGACGTAAAACCAACTCGCATACCGATCGCCGCCCGTGCAAGGACAACAAGCGGCTCAAGTCATGCCCACAGCATCGCCCAGAGAGCTGAGAGTCGCACCGGTTCAAATCATCGCCCATATCAACCACTCACCCCCGACAACTCCCAAGACCACTGGACCGCCAGGCCAAACGATCCTCCCCAGCCCGCAACTCCACCGATGGCCTCTATACGGCACCAAGCTTCTAACATCATGAACGAACCAGCTCCCTTCGCGACACCTTCGATCACCTCTTCGATACGTTCCAGAATGCAAGAACCCATTCATATCGACTCCAGACCTTCCACCGACTCCGAGGAACGTCCGTTTGAGCACTGGTATAGAGGCGATGTGCACCGAAACGGTGGTGTCGGCGAACTGCGGGTGGCAAAGCATGTGGAGATGTTACAGATTGCCAACTACGGTCACACCATTCGAAAGGCCGTCCGTGGCCAAGCGCGCAACTTATCCGGCCAGATGAGCTCTTCCCGTGGCCGAAAGAGGGCAGACAGTGTTGATACTGGTACCCGCGAAAGTATCTATCTCGACGATGCGCGGACGCAGGACGTAAACATGGTTCTCGACGAGACCCCGTTGACTGACATCGAAGCTGATGCTGATACCGATCCCGAGACATTCTACGACGCGTATGCTAGTGTGGATGCAGAACCAGACGCGGACAGCACAGTACACTCGGGCTTCAGTGCTTCCACACACGGTCATCCATCCGCTCCTGCTCAGGTATCTTCTAGCCGTAGTCAAACGCCTACAAATGCGGTTCTGGATCACAGCACCACAGCAAAGTATGCAACTCACCCTCAGGCTACCGGAGAGCGATCTAGGACCCCCTCAGTTCCTCTGAGGTCAAGTGCAGAGAGCGCCGCGCCCACTCCACCCGCCACAGGGTCACGCCCACGGGCAGGGTCACGCACGACTTCCCCGACGTCGCAATCATCCGACCAGTCGCATACAAAGCGCCGTGCTAAGAGTCCTGTCGCACCCTCACCCGCCTCCACTCCCAAGAAGGCAAAGTTAAAGGCCAAGACTCCACCCCCGACGTCACGTAGGGAGGATCCACGGAATTCTATCGCAGTGTATCCAACGCCAGAGGGAGATATGGTGAACGCTATACCAACATGGACCCAACCCGTACAAAAGTCCGGCAACTGGGACGAGGCAAGTAACCTCTTTCACTAGAGCCTCATTCACACTTACCACCGCCCTACCCTCAGGTGGTGCTCCCAGTTGTTGCTCGGAAGAAAGGATTGGATGGTCAGTACGAGCAAGCAGATGGCAGCCCGAAACTGCGGGAGCAGGAATCGCCAGTCAAACCTGTATGTATAGTTCATGCAATTTGCACCCATATTAACGGCCTCTTCATGCAGGCACCGGGTACATTTGGGTACGACTATACAAAGTATCGACCGCCACGTCAGGAAGAGGAGATACAAATGCACGAGTTTGGTCGACTCCCAGACCCACTTCCTGAGGAAGACCTGGTTGAACTACCTGCTGAGCCATCCGAGCCATCTCCACCACCAATATCACCCCCTTTACCCCCTGAAAGGCCAGAACGACCTATTCAGCCAGATCCTCGGCAAACTGTCCCAAAGCCTCCCGATTCTCCCGCACCTTTCTCGCACTATCGTATCGACCACCAGGTACCTATGATCAGCATCACGCGGCCTTCTCTCGATATGGTCGAACCCCGACAAGTACAAGAAGACGAGGACGCAGGTGGAGGGTGCTGCAAATGCGTCATTATGTGATTTCGTTGATATCTGGGTAACCTTGCTATTCCTGTATATTTTGCTTGTTCATTGTGCATTAGTCTCCGTGTCTTGACCGTTCCCGTTACGACTCTCCCTTCCCACAGCTTTCTGCTTACCCGACCGTCATCCGTTTTTGAAACGACCGACCGCCGTCTTGCGGCCTCGTCAAGGTGATTCTGTCGTCGCTTCTTTGTGATGAATACTTCCGTTCGTTCGCTCATCACGGTATACCTCCATTTTTGTCTATACCATGACGGAGTGGACAGTCTTTCATTCATCTTTGACTAGCTTGACTCCACACCTGCCTATTTCAACAGACTTGCTCATCCACCCTTCCCGTGTTGCGTTTTTTCCCTCACACACTCTTCAAGCTCCCCACGCTCATTAGTAAACCGCTTGTAGTATGGAATTGTTCATGTTTCATCTTCTCTTTTGAGCTTACTTTATCGCTACAGTAGTTTTTCCAAGAGGGATTTCACGATCACATATCCGATATCATTGCATCGTAGACGCTACATGCTGCTTGAAGGTGGAGTATGCAACGATTCAGACACTTTGGGTATACAAGATCCCCATCACCACCATCGCTATCAGCACAACTTGGGAATGTTAATGATATCGAGCGTTCTACTTGCGTGCAGATACCCTTGAGGATCCGACTTTACCTCGTCGACTGCGTAGGCTACGTCAACGCGGTACGTTCCCTCTGCATCGACCAATTCCACCGTGGTGAGGTTCGCAAGCGCCTCAAGAACGCGTCCATTTCTGGTCCACACGACCGTGTAGCTCTCTGCACTCTCGATAGGTTCCTCCCTAAACTGAGCCAGTTTCACGAGGTCGAGTTCGACCATACGAGTGTTTGGCCCTGGGCACGTCACACGGAGGTCATCGATGAGATCGATACGCCTGAGAAGCGAGCGCCAGAGCCCCTCCAAACAGACATTGCAAAAGTTGGGCTGTGCGACGGTGCGCATGAGGCAGTCGTCATTTGTGGGACGATAAGACGTGTCGTTGTGGAGATCGTACCTGAACGTGCGAAATTAGATGACATCAGTAACGTTTGTTCGATAACGGCAAAACGGGCGGGGATGCGCACGTTGGGAAGAGGCTGTAGTGTCCTCGGGTGGCGTTGAACCTGGGGACACCATCAGCGTACACGTCGGGTGAACGTCGAGTACGTATACTCACTCTTCTGGGGACCCATACTCGAGGACCTCAACGCTGCAGAGTTGGGCTTGGCCCTCGATGTCTCTGTTTCTGAGGGAGAACACGACTACGTGCTCACCCTCGAGTAGAGGGTGCTCGAAGAAGACGTCGTAGTGCCATCTGTCTATGCCAATGTCCTTCCGAGGTGTCCACCCAAGATCAACGCCATCGAGGGATACCATGAGGTCATCCGCCTGAGGTATCCCTGACAGTGAGAACTTCACTAGGTGGCGAGCGTACGTCCCAGATGACGAGAACGTAAACGACCATGGATTCTCGACGTCAAGAAGCGTCCACGGGTACGCTTGCATCGCCATCACAGAACGCTCTACACGGGGGTGGTCGCTATCCGTCAACCAATGTGTCCACGTTACATTCTTGGGATCGTGTATCGCATTAACGCCGAAATAAGCGAAGCCTCCGTCGTATTCTTCGCCAACTTGAATGATCGAATGTCCGATTCCGTGACGGAGTACGAGGGCGCCGTTTGCCAGTGAGGCAGTCGTTGTACTTTGGATCGTGCTGTTTAGTACCGCCTCCGGATCATACCTTCAGCAGCTAGCTTACGTGTATTCCCCTCCAATACCTAAAGATTGGATGAGTGTTACTATCCCCTTCTGAACACAAGTTCAACTTACCGCCGTACAACGGATCATTCGCTGCGGAGAGGTTCCATTACACCGAAGAGTCAAGTACATAACGGAATACCGACCGAGTAAGATCGCGTAGTCACACTTGTCGTCAAGGGACGCGCAAGCAGCAAGGGCCACGTCAGACTTGTTGGAATACAATCCCCTCAGTTCAGTACCGTCCCTGTAGAGACCAAATGGGGTGCTGTGCGGAAAGGGTCTTGGTGCACGGCTCGGATGGACAATGTTTACCCTCACTCTTTTGCTTTCCCACCGACACCGATGCCGCTCTGCCATTGAACGTAAGCAAGGATATAATTTCATCCACGAGCTCAAAATACCTCTCTGCTGGGAGTAAAGACAGCCCAGAAATTGAGCAAGGGTTTGACAGTGAAGAATGTCTGATTCGTCGATAAATCCCGCGCAAGTCGAGAAGCATCGTCCAGGAACTTTTGTCGTTCCCCGACGGTGTCTGCCATGTGTCAGGTCCTGCCAAACACACATGTGGCGAACAGATCACGTACAACCGTCAGCGAAGAATGCGAGGTCGACGCGATTTTCTGCGGGTCCGGAGGTGATCAGAGGTACAAGTTCCAATCGTGGTGGGTCTACGTCCAATACATGAGCGTTGGAAGCACCGTTCCGTGAGAAGGGGACTTGGGTCAAAGGGCGTTCGAGAATGGGAAGCGAGACGGAGAGATTGTTTGAACAGTACAACTGGGTTTGCGATACCAGGGCGTGTATGTTGTGAGAGAGTACCCGAACCACGCTTTGGCTGGGCCCGGGGTGGCCCGGGAGAGCGGGAATTGGAGTCACCTCCTTGACGATGTCTTGGTGGACCAGATCTTTGTGTATCTGAGCTGACCGAAAGGAAACGATTTCGCAGAGACCGTCGAGAGGGTCGGCTCGCAGCACGAGCTCCCAAGGCCGTATGTGCTGTCCATTCGCGACAACGCTACCGAGTACACTGAGGGCCACAGAGATCGACAAGCATTTCATGGTGTCAAGTTTCCGGATGAAAGGCGACCAAGACGCCAACAAACATCGAACAACGAGCACAACTCTTCGCAGGGGCGGGAACACTACACGTTTATGGAGCCCGGACACGCTCTTCCCCGGTCCGGTGCTCTTGGGAGAGTACCACGATGGTGGACAGAACATCCACCAAATTTTATATACCCCACCCTTCAGGAAACTTCACCCTCGCCGGTGTTTTGGAACAGCCAGAACCACATCAACCGACAAATGGAAGAATGATGATCGCCTTGGTGGGTTCCTCCTTCCAGTCCTCATCAGAGCACTGAGAACCTCATGCAGATCCTGCATGGGGTGAATCAAGTCGATATACCATGCTATCGCTTTCGTCGACTTTTCTCCGATGCTTTTGATATTGTTGGAGAGAAAGAATCGCAGGACACGTCTCCTGAGCGTTTACAGTTTGAGACGTCCGATTCCCCTGTCCTTGTGTCTACCTATGTCAGTGCATCGTCATCGACACCTGATTCCAATCCCAGATCGGGTCGTGTGCTTCGACCACGGGCTGCAAAAGAGCGTGGCATGGCTTCGGGAATTGAATAGGAGATGGGAAAGATGTGTAGAAGGGCAGTGGCGGACTAGCTAGCGACTAACCATCCCAAACACGGCCATCGGAAGCGTTATGGTCTGTGCCTTCCTTGAGGATATCAACCTACCGCGCTCACCATACACCTCAGGAGTCACGGAAGCTTGTGCTGTTATCGCCCCTTGGTCTCTCGAGAATAAGTGTGATCTGAACGGTAGTGCCGGCCAACTTCTTCTCGGAGTTACTGCAAGAGTAGAGGAGCCGGACAGAACTCCTGCGCAGTTCGCGAACCTGGCGAACTGGTGGTGCATACCCCATCTCTTTGCGTTAGGGTACGCCGGGAATCCGGAAGTGTACGTAGCCAGGCTCTCTTGCAGTAATTACAAACCTGATGAGTACCCGCGTGCAGCATGAAAGAGACCTTTGTCAACGTGTAAGGGAATGGTGTCTTGGACACTCGCACAGCTGACGACTTATCAGATGGCTCTGAATCCGTACGGGCGACGAAGCAGTGTTGTAGAACTCAAGGACGGTCAGGAGCCTGGCATTAGTCCTTCGCGACACACGAGGGCAATCTGTCTTCCCATTCACATGTTTGCTAACCTCGTATTCCTCCCTCAGCGCCAATGGAGAAATGCCACGAACCGATAACCATCATGATTCATGATGGTCGCGGCTGGTTGTCGACCATTTTTTGGCAGTTCGTGGGAGGCCTGACTCTGACTGGTAGTCGCATCTAGTTGATGCCAAGTGGCGGCGTAGCGACGTCACCATCCACAGATCACTATCAATCAAACCTCCTGCAGACTAACCGGGGAACAAAGATCTGATGACACAAATCGTCAGTGACAACCGGGGTGCAATGACGAGGGGCGGCAATCATGGTTATTGACTCCGAGGCTTGTTCCGCACTTTGGCCTCACTGTCGTTGGCGCTGGTCTGGTGACCAGACCTCATAGACTAGTTACTGGCACTAGACTATGTCGGCACATAACTACCCTCTAATTGCACAAGTGATTCAGTGCTCCCCAAGGCAAAACGGCATGTGTCCCGTCGTCCGGTAGTGTATATCGGTAAGGTTCTTATAGGCTCCACGATCAAAGGGGTTTAGAATCTGAATAAACCTTCTCAGAGTCAGGTCAACAATAGGAATGGGTATATGTACTCGCACGACCCATGTGGTAAGCATAGAATGCACTGTCAAAAAACACCGCTACTGGAGCGGAGACAGTTGGTTGCGCGCTGCAGCGCACTGCCCGCAAATAATCCACGTCATGGTGTGGTTCTCCCACACCGAACAAATAACTTGGGACAAACGATATTGCGCGCGTCATTGAACGGTCGGGACCGGAGAAATCCACTGAGATCTGCAGGTTCAGCCAGCGATCTTTTAACCTGTCTCAGCGCGACCAACGTTCAGAGCCAGGTGAACGAGCATAGAACTTCCAAGGATTCTGCGTTGGCCTGCATCCAGGTCCATATCTCCTCTTGGTATGGTGCCGAAGAAGTTTCAACGACCGCATGCAAGAAGAAGCTGTAGTGATGTCTGAGTCTGAATGCTTTTCAAGTTCTACACTACCATCAATAATTTGGGAACCAGTATCCCACCCAACAGGAATAATTGTCTGACGTTGACACTTTCGTTGCCGTGAATGTGAGTGGACCTGTCAAGTTGTTAGAGCAACCCGACGGGTAAGTCACCTCCCAGTCTGATCAGGAGATGGGCCACCCATCAGCTATCTCTAAGCGCTGATTCAGTGCTGAAAGTTGGGCAAAGTGTCGTACAAAGGTGTTCTGGTCCAATCAGTCTCCGTTTAACCATCACGCAGGTTCGCTAAAGTCTCAAAAATATCATGTGATAAACGCTGGCACGCATGATGGCAGTGCCTCACCTCGAACGTATAAATGCCAACCCTCCGGTCCTCTTCCAGCAGCCCACTTCCATTTCGTTCGGCTCACAGGTACTGGCTAGTGAGTCTACACACTTATCTCGTGTTGGCCTGCTCACAGTCTGGTTTCCATTAGCCTTTTCTGTATTCTTCAACTAACTTCAGCATCCCTTGACGGGCCTGATAACGCTCTCATTTATCAATTCACTTTGTTGATTCAAACGACTCTCCAAGATGCGCTCTCATGCCGTTCTTTCTGTGGCTTTCGTCGCCGCTGCTATCGCTCCTCAGGTTGTCATGTCGCTCCCCATCGCCGATAGTCAAGTCACTCAGCCTAGCATGGTGTCCGTGCCCAACATGAACCAGACAGCTCCAACTGATCACGCTGACAGCAATCTTGTTGATGGATTCTTGTCGTAAGTTGGGTTTATCAAGTCCCTTGATGCAGTTGACCACAAACTGCTGCAGGTCGCTTAGCGCAGATCAATTGCAAGACTTGAAGGATATCGTCCAGAAAACGTCAATCGGTAGCGGACCAGCAGCATCTCCTATGCAGACGACCAGGTGAGTCGCATTTGAGCGATATGACTTTCGGATATGATAATTGATGATTCCCTTCCACCCAGCTCCAACCAGGATGACATGAATCGACCAAAGGAGCGCTCCTTGCCATTCGGTTCCCTCATGTCTATTGCTGCCAAAGGAGCTACCAACGTGGGAGACAGGATTGCGTGAGCCTCATTTGACCAATACGCTTTTGAGCCGCGAGATTGAGGACTACCTTTCATTCATACAGAAAAGACATCGAAAAAAAGCTTCCAAAGAGAGAAGTCGAGCCAACGCCGACGACGGCTAGCCAGTGAGTCTCATTTAAGCGATACAATTTTCAGATATGACAATTGATGGTTCCCTTCCGCGCAGCTCCACTCAGGATGACATGGACCAACCCGAGAAGCGTTTCTCAGGTCCTCTGTTTGGAACTGCTGCCAAAGGAGGCTTTTCATTGGGAGCTAAGATTGCGTGAGCCCCATACCGATACGCCTTTGAGACGCGAGATTGAGGGTTACCTTTCATTCATACAGAAAAGATATCGAAAAAATCCTTACAAAGAGAGCAGTCGAGCCAACGCCGACGACGGCCAGCCAGTGAGTCTCATTTAAGCGATACAATTTTCGGCCATGATAATTGATGGTTCCCTTCGGCGCAGCTCCATTCAGGATGACATGGACCAACCCGAGAAGCGTTTCTTAGATCCTCTGTTTGGAACTGCCGCCAAAACAGGTTTTTCATTGGGAGCTAAGATTGCGTGAGCCCCATACCGATACACCTTTGAAACGCGAGATTGAGGGTTACCTTTCATTCATACAGAAAAGACATCGAAAAAAAGCTTACAAAGAGAGCAGTCGAGCCAACACCAATTGCGATAGTGGAGAAGGAATGGTCGACGCCGATCAACCATCCTCAAGGCGTGCCGATTGAGGTAGAGAAGCGCCAACTTGAAAGCCTTCTTGGAGCTCTCCTCAACCACGGTTCTGGGGGAGCATCTGAAATCGGGTGAGGCCCTTTTTCACGAGGCATCTGTGGGAAGTGGCATTCATATTTGTCTTTCTGTGCAGAAGCATCATTCAATCAATTCTCAAGAGGGAGGTCGAGCCAACTCCAAAGGCGGCAGCGGATAGGATAGGGTGGACTCCTCCTCCGATCCCTACACCTCCTCCGGTCCCCTCCTGCTGGTATACGGGAAGCTGCGGTGGTGTAAATGATCTCGATTGAGCGCTATCTTGTAAATCTACAAAGAATGTTTTGATGACGGATACAGATGAAATGGAATACCTATGTTCAGGTTCGATGATTTACCCACTCGGGCACATGTACAAGTGGCTGGAAAACATCGGATTCGAGTTGATCATACATGCGTGTGACTATGGGTGGTGCAACAGCCCTGAACGTAACAAGAAAAATGGCCAGTCCGACTACGCTGGCCTCTGCACCTTCTGCCTACGGGGTAGAAGATCGCATGATAATCGGTGTCGTGCGTACTGGGTGCAAATCTTCTGCATCTTCTGCATCTGAATCGTCCAAGTCATCACCGGTGGACCTGAGGTGTTTGGTGCCACGAGAGCACAATGCAGTAGGCTGATACTCTTGACTGTCTGGACAAGCGTCCGCGAGAGGGGGAAGGGTCTTCCAGAACCATTTTTTATACCAGTTGTATGCAGTAGCTCGTACCCCGCGCCACATTTTTCTCTGGATGATGGTCCAGTCGCAAGCGAAATGCAACACAGCAACCTCCAACTCCGCGGTATCAAAGTTGGGGTGGAGTGTCTTGTGTAACCCAACAGTTGAGTCACGCATCGTCGACAATCCGTTTCTTATGACAGTGTTGACATTATCCATGTCAATTTCAGGATATAACGTCTACATATGACATCAGCTCGTAAGGATGGAAATGTCGAGGTCGTACCTGAACGTGCGAAATCAAATGGCATCAGTAACGTTTGTTTGATAACAGCAAAACGGGCGGCGGTACGCACGTCGGGAAGAGGCTGTAGTGTCCTCGGGTGGCGTTGGACCCGGGACGCCGTCAGTCGGGTGAACGTCAAGGTGCTCTCACTCTTCTGGAGATCCATACTCGAGGACCCCGACGCTGCAGGTTTGTGCTTGGCCCTCGATTTCTCTGCTTCTGTTACCCTCGAGCAGAGGGTACCCAAAGAGGACGTCGTAATACCATCTATCTATGCCTATGCCCTTCCGAGGTGTCCACCCCAAATCAACGCCATCGAGGGATACCATGAGGTCACCCGCTCGAGGTATCCTTGACAGTAAGAACTTGACTAGGTGGCGAGCGTACGTCCCAGACGACGAGAACGTAAACGACCATGGATTCTCGACGTCGAGAAGCGTCCACGGGTACGCTTGCATCGCCATCACAGAACGCTCTACACGGGTGGTCGCTATGCGTCAACCAATGCGCCCACGTCACGTCTTTGGGATCGTGTATCGCATTGACGCCGAAATAAGGGAAGCCTCACGTCATATTCTTTGCCAACTTGGATGATTAAATGTCCGATTTCGTGACGGAGTATGAAGGCGCCGTTTGCCAGCGAGGCAGTCGTTGTACTTTGGACTGTGCCGCTCAGTATTGCCTCCGGATCACGCCATCGGCAGCTAGCTTACGTGTATTCCCCTCCAATACCTAAAGATTGGATGAGCGTTACAGTGCATTCATATCCCCTTCTGGACACAAGTTCAACTCACCGCCGTACAACGGATCATTCGCTGCGGAGAGGTTTCATTCTACTTGTTGTCAAGGGACGCGCAAGCAGCAAGGGCCACGTCAGACTTGTTGGCATACAATCCTCTCAGTTCAGTACCGTCCCTGTAGAGACCAAACGGTGTGCTGTGCGGAAAGGGCCTTATTGCGCTGTTCGGATGGACAATGTTTACCCTCACTCTTTTGCTTTCCCACAGACACCAACGCCGCTCTGTCATTAGACATAAGCAAGGACATAATTTCATCCACGGGCTCAAAAGACCTCTGCTGGGAGCAAAGACAGCCCAGAAATCGAGCAAGGGTTTGACAGTGAAGAATGTCTGATTCGTCGATAAATCCCGCGCAAGTCGAGAAGCGTTGTCCAGGAACTCTTGTCATTCCCCGACGGTATCTACCATGTGTCAGGTCCCGCCAAGTACACGTACGGAGAACGGATCACGTACAACCGTTAGCAAGAAATGCGAGGTCGACGCGATTTTCCGTGGACCCGGAGGTGATCAGAGGTATAAGTTCCAATCGTGATAGGTCTATGTCCAAAACATAAGCGTCGGAGGCACCGTTCCGTGAGAAGGGGACTTGGGTCAAAGGGCGTTCGAGAATGGGAGGCGAGACGGAGAGATCGTTCGAACAGTGCAGCTGGGTTTGCGATGAGCCAGAGCGTGTATGTCGTGAGAGAGAACCCGGACCACACTTTGGCCGGGCCCGGGACGGATTGAAACGGGAACCAGAGTCACCTCCTTGACGACGTCTTGGCGGACCAAATGTTTGTGTATCTGAACTGACCGAAAGGAGAGGATTTCGCAAAGGGTCGGTTCGTAGCACAAGCTCCCAAGGCCAAATGTGTTGTCCATTTGCGAGTACACCAAGGGCCACAGACCGACAAGCATTCAAGTTTCATTGTACGGGTGGATAAGAGGCGGCCGAGACGCCAATAAACACCGAACAACAACATGTCCAACGACGACGACGAGCATGACTAGTAGACAGGTGTGAACACTACACCTGCCGTTTATGGAGCCCGGACACGCTCTTCCCCGGTCCGGTGCTCTTGGAAGAATACCACGATGACGATGGACAGAACATCCACCAAACTCTATATACCCCACCCTTCAGGAAATTTCACTCTCGTCGGTGTCTTGGAGCAGCTAGAACCACATCAACCAACAAATGGAAGAAAGATCGCCTTGGTGGGTTTCTCCTTCAAGCCTCCACCTGGACACTGAGAATCCCACGCAGATCCTGCACGGAACAATGGGGTGAGTCAAGTGGATATACCATGCTATCGCTTCCGTTGATATTCCTTCCAGACATAAAGATTACCTATTCCAGAAGCGGCTCGCATTGAGATTGCCATTCGATTCTTTTCGGTTCGATTTTCGGTACGGGGTTGTGTTATGCGGTCGTTTCTGGGGCACTCACGTCTTGCAGCGGAAATCACGAAAGCGGTGGCCAGTGGAGCCAAGGCGGATTTGCCGACGATGTCGAAGACCTTGTGGCGGTCGTTGCTTACCTCCGCTCTACCTATGGCTACGAAGTTGACATGGTCGTCGGCCATTCTCGTGGCTCCGTTGTTGGTATGCATTGGCTGTGCACCGCGGAAGAGGGGAAACGTGTACGTGCTCTAGTCAACGTGTCGGGACGTTACCGAATGCATGTGAGAGTGTCGAAGTCCCATTTCTCTACGCAAACTGAAATAGTTTGAACCAAGCGAATATATGGTGATTATCACAGATTCTGAGGGTTAACGAGACGTTAACAACATATAGATGGTACGGAAGCCTACAAGGAAGAATTCGAGACCAAAGGATATTACGACTGGAATGTCATGGTTGCGCGTAAAGCAGTGGTGCAAAAGATATACCCGCATGATTTGGAGGAATTCTCGCGTTGGAACTCGGCCATTGTATGGGACAAATTTCCATCGACTATAGATGTCCTCACAATACATGGCCTCGCCGATCGAACGGTGCCTGTGTGCGTCACCCCTAGCTCTTCGTTACGAAGCAAAAGCTCACGGTAGACTCCAGTTACGATGCGATCATCTACGCGCGTGTATTCGGAGCCAGAACGCCAGGGACGCATAATCTACATCTCATTGAGGATGCCGACCATAACTTTACAGGGGTGGGCTGCTTTCGCCAGTCCGCGGTACCATAGATTTGACCTCTTCACTTAGCGTCAGGACGAAATCGTTGACTGCATCCTCGAGTGGTGGGAAGCAAAATGTTCCGGGTCTTCGATCACAGGGGTGTTCAGAACAGGAATCCGGGGAAAGTTGTAGTTTTCATCGACTTCAAATTCTGGGGATAATCACAAGTTGGCGTTACTAGAAATGTGAGTCGTCTTGGAAGTAGTTCCACGTTGGTGCATTGAGAGAAACGATGTTTTCGTTGGATAGCGACAATCACGTTGGTAACGGTAGATCCTGGTCCGTCGGATCTTGTATACCTCGATTTTCAGCTTGCCTGTGGATCTGCGAATATATTTTTGAATGGGTCTTTCCTAGCTACTCGGACCGCATCGACATTCACCCGACAGGTTCTATCTCCCGCCCAGTACAACCGCAGCGCTCTCACCGGAGAGAGTGGTCCGGTTGGGGCGTGCATTATAACGTAGAGGAAATTTTGTAAAAGAGAGAGTGACCACATAGAAGGCAATGCGTTGGTAGGGTGTCAACACGAATATGCACATGGCAATCGGGAATCACACGCAGTCGTCTCCCACCTTCATTTGACGAGCTCCAATGCCCGACGATTCGCAACAGATCACCCTCTGTCAAACACTTCTTTCCTGCAATAATTGGGGTTCCTTCGTTGGCGCTCAGTGGAGAATACATCCGAGATAAAAGGATACCGGAAAAGAGCGGTGACAAAGTTATGGCCACATTCTTGGCGACGTACAGTAAGATGGCTACAGCAGACGGAACTAAATGCAATGCGCGGTGCAGTACGTTGGTATAGCAAAGAAGAAAAACAAAGCAACCGGTGATGGGAATGGAGATGAAAGTACTGTAACACGGATTACGAGAGTCCTTTCCTTCCTTGGACAGTATATAGTTGTGATTAGATGTTCTTCGTCAACGCTAGAGCTCTCAAAGCAAGCGTCCCTCCGCGTGAGCGGATATTATGCACCTCGAAACGAAGCCGAGGTTCGACATAGAGTGTGATGAGAGTGTGGATTTGGATCGACGTGAATGATGATGATGGGGCGCGTGACGTGAGAGCGTCAGTGTCGAGTAAGAGGTGAGGCGGCAGCTGGTAGGATTGCTGCATTGGGGGATCAAAAGAAGATGGGAGCCACAGAGCCCGCGCTGGCGCTGATTGTGGTACGGGAGGATCCATATTTGGATGATTGGGGATAGGAGGAGCCCCGGGAGTCGAGCGTCGACTGCGACTGAGCACTGTGAGTGTTCTGAGTGGACTTTGTTTGGCCCTGGGATTGAGAGGCAGAGGCATTGTACTGGCTGCTCATGATTGGGTGGACTGGGGGTGTATGACTGTGGCAGTCGGGAGAAGGGTGGGGGTTTATATATTCCGAACCGAATGACATCGCCTCGCATACAGTGCTGCTGGAGGGGGAGCTGACGGAAGCTGAACCAAGATGGATAACCATGCCGGAACCGACACAGGACCGATACGGTGATCATTGTCACAGGCCGCTCACACGGGACGCCCGGTGGTCTTGAGAAGATCTGAGACGCAGCAGCATGACGCCAATGATGGCACAGCCTGTTCAACTTGACGCGTTCCTGCCGCAGATCCGCTAGCGACGCCCAAGTTCGGTCATTTCCGATACAAATGTGAGACCGGGTCGTTTTCATCCCTCATTGAAGGCCTGGTCACCCCTGTATCAGCAAATTCATATGTGTCAGGGCAGTCCAGACCGACTCACGTTCCATTGACAGCTTGCCACGCAGTCAATCACGATGCTGTGAGACACGCGGCCGCATCAGCTACGACACTCACCTACCTCGTACAGCAAGCCGAGCAGTTGGCAAAGTCACCGGACTACGCTTGACTCGTTGAAAAAGCCACATATGGGACAGAACCCACGTGGTCGCGGGCAACATGCACTGGGTGGTGTCTTACAGCACGACCTACACAACTCTCTTGCAACCAACTCCCTGCCAAATGGAGAGCGGCCCTCTCTCGGTAACTTTGCAGCCTAAGATGGCCCTGCCATCGTTGTCTCGTCGACGAAACCACCGAGGTCCCGAGGAACGAACCTCACAATTAACTACCCTGCTAAACAATTGATTGCATCGCCGGGGTCGGTATCCTGCAGGAGTCGAGTATCCAGCACTGGCTGCCCCAACAGGGCTCAACCCGTTGTCGTGCCTACGGTCTTCTACTTCTTACCCGTTCTCCATTCCTTTTCAATCGGAACTTTGGCTTGAATGAACTTCTTGCGCAGTCTCTGGGGATCACCGCAAATCCTTGGTTGGCGTTACGGTGCATTCATGTTGTTTGGAGTGCAGACTCGGACAAAATTTGCGCGTCTGCTTGAACTTAGCCTCAATTACGGTATATCATATTTCGAGAATGCCTAGACAGGCATAGTACACATGGTCGTCTCCATTCTTCAATACAAACAAGTTCAAACCGTACCCACGATGAAGCCTCCGAAATTGATATGTACTCTTGCAGAATCCCCGTCGCTTGCCTAGAGTCCTAGACAACTTTCACCACGATCTTCCCGCTAAGGAAACTCATTTGGGTCCGTCTACGCCTCAAAAAGGGTCCAACTCACCTATTCTTGTTCTCCGCCATCTCGCGGTGTGCTTGTTGAATCTCGTTCCAAGGGTACACCTGTTATGGTCCGTTCCCGACGGGCCTAATCAGGATCCCGAAAAAGACACTGACCTTATGAATATAAGTTCGTATCGGCCCGTTACCTCCTGGGCCGGTTATTTGATCGGCTATCGCTCCGAAACTGGCACTGCTGTTGTTGAGGAACCTGTCTGCGCGGCTCGACGGTACTGGCGCACCTGTTGATCAGCTCTGTCTGATAATCCAAACTCCGAGACCGCAATGTGGATCCCTGGATCTTGAGCCGCTTATACAGGATCGGTTGTAGATTGACCGAAGGAACCTCGCTTCCTTTGCATGGGTATTCTTTTAATAAGTTTCGCGGATAACAAGGGTCTCATCTTTACCGCTCAGGAATGCAAGGATGGTCATTCTTCCGTCAAACGCCAGAGAATCGATGTTCTTTTCCCAATGGGTGCGTCCGACGAAATCGATTATGACATCAACGCCCCTGCCGTTGGTCGTTCGCTTCACGTGTTCTGCGAAATCCTCGCTGGTATAGTTCACGGCATGGGTGGCTCCATTTGGGATCGAAAGGAGCCAATCCAGCTTGTCCCTGGTCGACGCCGTCGCAGTAACGGTGTTCCTGTGCGGTGATTAGCAGACCACTCGATATGCTGAAACAGTGTCAAAGGTACTCACGCGCCAAGAACGCGCGCTATCTGGATTGCCGCAACGCCTACACCAGAAGCACCAGCGTGGACAAGGACGTTATCTCCATTCTTTATTTCACCATATTTGACGAGCGCTTGATAGGCTGAACAGAGTGTATTAAAATGATGAGGTCCCCTTGAAACCCGGTGTATGTGCCGTCAACCGGGCATGAAATCGCCGTGCGGCGTCCGCACCTGTAATGTAGTTTTCGGGGATGGTTGCTGCCTCCACCCAAGACAAGTGGACGGGTTTCTTGATCAGGAGACCTTGGTTACATATCACGTACTCGGCGTATGCACCCTGTTGAAGAAATCGTGAGACCGCTTTGACATGGAATTCGGAAGCACGGAGATCCATACACCACCGATAAGGCCGTACACCTCATCGCCGCAGGACCACTTTGCAACGCCGGGACCAAGTTCATGCACAACGCCAGAAAATTCGACGCCAAGAATGTGCGATACACCCGGAGGTAGAGGATACATGCCCTCACGCTGCAGCAGATCCATGCGATTCAAACCAAACGCAGCAACCTGTGAGCGCCGTGAGTCTAAAAACGTGGTATCAAATGAATGAAAGTATACTACTTACTTTGACAAGCACCTCTCCCTCCTTTGGGGTCGGCCGCTCAACATCCCCGATATACAGGTTCTCGATGGGACCCTTTCCGCCCTTGATCAGCACGGCACGCATTGCGGGAATCGTGGGTGGAGATGATCGTATGGATGAGCCTCCTGTGATACCCACGCGTGATCATCTGACACAACTCGGTAGGCTAATGCACACGGTGTACAGCATGGGAGAGGGGCTACTAAACAGAGAACAAGGGCTTTAATAAGACTCAGGGATATGATGAGGCAGGGCAGTTCGGAGGTTGGGTTGGTTTCCGTGTTGCAGGTTGACAGTCATCTCCGAAGAGAGCGTAAGTTGGTGAATGCACAGGCCCAGGACGACGAAAATTCCTCCCAGCTCCCGCGATAGTCGACGTCCAGCGAACGATCGCGGGATAAGAACGAGCTACAGTGACACATGAGACGACGAGCGACTCGGACGCTGGCACTCGCTCTCACTGTCTGACTAAGCACACAATGATGACCAAGGCTGTGTCCCGTTCGACTACGGTCGGTACACAACGGAACTCGTCCTTGGAGCCCCCTCTGCAGTTCCTACCCCCATGCGAACCGCCAAGGAAGCTGATTTGCCGCTCTCTGGAAAACATTTCAACAAGGTTGAAGACGTTCAGGAGCTCTATGTCGAGCAAAAAGACAGGTAATCCGCGTTTTCTTCTCTTGTACATGCCAATTTCATCTCTTTTGCTTTAGCTTGCTTGGCGCGATAGACGCAACCAAGGGCGTTTTGGCAGACCTGCGGGAGTTCAATAAGAACGATTGGGTCATCCGGTACCCCATTCTCCAGGAGGTCGAATCCATCTCGCCCCCAGAGCCAAACCATCGTCGCTCCATCCGCCACTCTCTCAGCTTTGCCGATGATCCAGCCAGTCAGACCGAAATCATCTGCTGTCAGCACTCTTCTCGTGCTGTAACTTTGGCATCCATTGCCGATGCTCAGGAAGACGCTAGCGAGCTCGTCGATGAAAATGCGGAGGACTCGACGGGTAAAGAAGTCTTTTCTGACAAGACCGGCGACTTCTATATCCTTCGCCTTGATCTCCAACTCGGGCCCCATGGTTCTTCCACTTCCCCCGCAGCCCTGGTCTCCCAATTAGAGAAGGGGTCGATTGCCAAACTCCTCGACGAGCGTATATCCGTCGCTCTCCAACACATGGACAAACTTCGGCTTCGTGTTGAGGATATCTCATCAAAGGTCTTGGTGACAGGAGACCTCAACTCCGGCAAATCCACTTTCGTCAATGCCCTACTTCGACGGGAGGTGATGCCCGTAGACCAGCAGCCTTGCACCACCGCCTTCTGCGAAGTCCATGATGCAGCTGAAAACGATGGCGTCGAGGAAGTTCACGTTCTCAAGGACGGCGTCGTATACTCCATCACTGACGAGTCAACCTTCTCACGCCTACCCCTTGCTGACCTGGAGAGCATCGTGACGGACAACGAAGGGGTTCAGCCAAGGCTCAAGGTCTATCTGGCGGACAGCAGAGCTGCATCCGAGTCTCTCCTCAATAATGGGGTTGTCGATATCTCTCTTATAGACGCACCCGGCCTCAACCGGGACAGCCTCAAGACAACTGCCGTTTTCACCAGACAGGAGGAAATCGATGTTATCGTTTTTGTTGTCTCAGCCGAAAACCACTTCACCCTGTCTTCAAGAGAATTTCTTTTGAATGCCAGCAATGAAAAGGCATACTTCTTCATCGTGGTCAACAAATTCGAGCAGATCAAGGACAAGGACAAGTGCAAACGTCTCGTTCTCGAGCAAATCCAGGAGTTTAGCCCCCGCACACATGAAGATGCACAGGACCTCGTCCACTTTGTCGACTCCGCTGCCGCACTCCGTCCCTACACTGCCAACCCCGCATTTGACGACCTCGAGTCCTGTCTGCGCTCGTTCGTTCTCAACAAGCGGACCAAGTCGAAACTTCAGCCCGCCTCGACGTACCTGTCTAAACTCTTGGCCGACGTCAACTTTCTTGTCAGCGCGAATGCCATTGTCGCCCAGATGGAAATTGATCGTGCCAAGGGTGATCTGGAGAGGGCGAAACCGGTGTTTGAGAAAATGAAGAGCGAAAAGGAGAATTTGGAGGATGCTCTGGAGGGCGTTGAAGAAACTGGCGCGTCCATCACCGCAAACAGGACCAAGACCGTCCTGTCTGATGCCCTTGAACGTGTTGGTCGCGGTCAACCTGGTGTTGACGCTGATATCAGTCTTCCTCTCTTCCCTGGTTTCCTTGCCATCTGGGACTATGCTCGTGACGTCCGCAAGGCTCTACTCGCGAGCTTGGATGCCGCAGTCAAGCTCACGGAGGACGAGGCTCGCGTTACCACCACGGCTAGTGTTAAGAAGATTGGACATCTCGGCACTCAATTCCTCCCAGAAGGTGTGGAGAGGTCACGTCGTGTCTTCGTTCCAGAGGCCATGTTCAGCATCCGACCGGGCAAACAAGGCTCCGCACGCCGTCGCTCCTCAATAGCGAGCGCTGTCGTTGCAGGTGGCGTATACAATCTTGGGATAGGTCTGTCACAACGCTCCGACATGCTGGACACGTGTGTCCTTGATTTGTTCGACTTCAGCCATCATCTGTGGACGCACTTTGGAGACGGAAAGACTGACAGTGAAGATGTCGAGGAGAAGAATGTGACGGCTCTTACCATCCTCTCGTGGGGTGTGGGCGCTTTGACGTTGGTCAGCGGCAGGGCGATCGGTATTCGCAGCTTCATCGATGGTGTTGTCCGCATCTCTGAGCTGTTTTCGGACGAGTCAGCGAGGAGATGGGCGGCACCCGCCGTTGGCACGGTGGTGGTTGGCGCTACGGCATACTTGATACTGACGCTTCCGAGCACGATACCGAAGACAGTCGGACGCCGGATTCGGGCCTCACTTACCAAAGTTGAGGATGGCGCCACCGAACAAGAGCTGTTTGTCAATGCACATGCTGGACGCGTAAGTCGCGAAACACGCAAGGTGCTGCGGATCGCGTCTTGGGATCTCCGGGAGCGCTTTAGGAGTGCGATGGAGACCAGAGGGAAGGAGGTTCAGAACGCAGAGGAACTTGAGAAGAAGGCAAGAAAGGCACTTGATTACTTGCACGGCGTTGAACGAAAAACGGGGGCTGTTTGCGACGGTGCTGGTTTGGCCACTGCATGGTAAGCCAAACACAAAGGTGAATTCGATTTGCAGGTCTCATGTGCAGGCATTGTGTGACCATGATCAGTATGGTTTCTCTTTCTTTGTTGTTATGTTACCTTCACCAGTCTTCCACGTGTTCCACTTTCCTTAATATACTTATGCCTTTCAGTGTTTTACGATCCGTCTCGTCACGATGTGGAGACGATGATGTAGCTATCAGTTTCATGAATTATAGAGACCAGTTCGCAGCATGTTGCAATTGTTGGAGTGAGCCTTTTGTTAGCAAGCACGTCGTTCTCATTAACTTCGTGTTCCGCCTCCGCGAGTTTGGCCACTTTTTCAAAACCCATACACAACCTCATTTATTCATTTTCCATATGTTCACATAAGATCCCAGTCAGAATCACGCATGTCGCGAGCAACCGGAGCGGACCCTCTTTTGTGACGGCCAAACTCGCGACCAACTGGCCCTTTCCACGATGGTCTTACCAGTCACAATTATCGATTTATCGCTATCTTTGCAACTGCGCAGCACCAGCCACAAAACTCCGTGAATAGTCACCCTACCCGAGGGGTTCCGGTTAGGCACGAACAGCTGCCGGGTTTCTCACTCGAAACCGAGCGTAGCTTATAACTGAGTGGAACCCAGCATCATTCTTATTTTATCCTTTGCTCGTTAGCCATCTCCCTTTAGGGAATCGCACGGTGACACTGCGGTTATTGGTAAACGGGTACAGAGGGTACGGGTACGGGGTGGAGAAGCTGTTTACTGTACCCTTTCACCGCGGGCTGAAGGTGTTTCGCAGGTTGTCTTTACTGCTGACAGACCTCCGCTGGAGCCTCAGTGCTATGCGACTGGCCAAGAACAATTGGCAAATCACAGATCTGTCCAACGTCTACCGTATCGCAATGGGTAAGTACTCTGTCAGTCATGTCAACATGTACTGGTAATCCGGCAGTTCTTCATCCTGGCCTCAAAATGGAGTACTTCCATGAGCACTCATGGGCGCAAGACTGGATCGAAACAGCCGAGGATTGGTGCGCACGAAATTCACCTCAGAGTATGAAAACGCACTCGATATACCCAAGTGGGATAGCAAACAGGTTGTGAGTGAGGTGGACTCGGTACGTGACACTCTTCCCCTGCTATGATTGTGTAGTAATATTAGAAAGGACAATGATTTTGGTGACTATACTCTCGGCACCTCATCAAATGTTGTGGCCTCTGAGCTCAACGAATACCCCCGCCTACCGACTGTCAAAACGAACGATCTGCTCCTATGGTGACAGGAAAACTCATACCTACTCCATGCTGCATCGGATGGCTTCAGATTACCTTTCTTGTTCAGGTGCGCATCTCATAACTGGTATCCATGTAGAATTCACTACTTGATAGCAACATCCACAGCAGTGGAACGAGCCTTCTCGCATGGACGACAACTTCTCCCTTTCACCTATAACCGGCTTCCTCCATCTTCAATCCGTGCTTTTCTTTGCCTTGGCGCATGGGGAAGATGTGATTTGCTCTTCATGGACGACCTACTTGGTGCTGTTACAAGCCGTAAACGCAAGCACGAGGGGATGGGAGGTGAAGACGGCAATGGGAACACATAATTTACAGTGATTCAAGGTGTCAGTATCTGAGTTTCATTCTTGTAACGCGAATGCACCCGCGGTGTTACGCGTGTGGAGCCCTACGGACCAGCATCCTTCTTGTTTTATCCTTTGCTCGTCAGTCATCTCCGTTGGGAACGCGATCCGCAACACAGTATTTATGGGCCATCAGCAACCGCGGTGCGACCGTCCAAAGCAGTGACCTTGTTCCTCCATCCGTCCTTAACGTGGCTAGAGAATGCGTACCCCGTTGGTAACTAGCTGGTTCTGTCCGCTTGCAGTCACTCTCGCTACCTTACCGTATGCATCCGCGGCTCAGTATTCGCTGGCCAAGGAATACTACGGGTCAAGTTTCTTTGACGCGTGGACGTTCTACAACAATTGTGCGTCCATTCCTGCCTCTGTTGGATCTTACGTTCGACGGTTTGTGTGCAGATGACAACCTAACAAACGGGGATGCCGTGTAGCTATTCGAACGGTTTCGATACCACCATCGTATTGACCTACGCGTGCAGCTATGTGTCTGCCCAGACTGCATTCGCTGATAGTCTTGCCTATGTCGACCCTTTCACGTCCCATGCGTTCATAAGAGTCGACAATTTCACGAACGTAAGTACATACACTTGTTCTACGCATGTGCTTGCCTGCACTCCCGTCGGTATCTAGGTTGTATACAATAATAAACGGAACACCGTCCGGATCACTAGCAATGACACATACGCTGTAGGTAGCGTGTGGGTGACCGATCTGTACCATGTTCCCTATGGCGTGAGTTTGACTTCGAAAGCAAACCGTACACCACAACCATGATCTCATGCTTCTCCACCTAGTGTTCAGTCTGGCCCGCTTGGTGGAGGTGAGTGATTCGCTTTGTTCTGGAAGATTATACACGTCTTTCCTCACAGCCAAGGAGACATATGGCCTCAGGGAGGAGAAATTGATACATTTGAAGGTGTCAACTTGCAAACGAGCAATCATATGTCGCTACATACGGAAACCGTTCGTACCCTCTACCCTACTCGAACGATTCCTCACACTTGCCATCTTCAGGGATGCATGCAAGTGTCGCCAAACGAAACGTCGACTCTCGTCACCAGCACCAACTGTTCATACATTGCCCACTATGATAAGGGATGCGTTGTCTTGGACCCATCCTCGGCATCGTTTGGAGCTGGATTTGCCAACGCGAGCGGGGGTACATTCGTGACAGAATTTGCGACAACTGGAATCAGGCACGTCAGCTGTGTTTAGGCTGTGTACTTATTTCTCACCGTTCCTGCAGTATATGGTTCTTCCCAGTGGGTGGTACACTTTTTTGGGCCCGCAGGCCGCAGGCCACTGACCCTGATCATCCAGCGTTCCCAAATACCGAATGCGTTGTCAAGTAACGAAAGCGCAATTGACACGGCCACTTTTGGCATTCCAGTCGGCAACTGGCCAGCCACAGGTTGCAATATCCAGGAATTCTTCCAGCCTCAGCAACTCGTTTTTGACATAACACTCTGTGGCGGTGCGTCTTTTTTCCGGCGAGGACGGGCTTTGTGCTGACGACTGAGCAGGTTTTGGTGAGTTATTCAAACGTCAGCTATCCGATCAGATGCCAATGTGAACCCATCGAAAGCTGGGGTCCCTGCGATCTTCAATCAGACATGCAAAGGCGTCTGCTACAATGACTACGTGATTGGCCCACCATCTGGGTATGACAATGCTTACTTTGAGATTGGTTATGTCAGAGTCTTTAGCGCGGCGGGCACTAACACCACTGTTTCGCCTTCCACCCCGGCAAGCGGTACCGTGACTAATGGTTTGCCGGGAACAACTTCGACCCCATCCTCAGCGTCAGGTTTCATGGAGAAATACGTGTCGGTTGTGGCGTCCGTCTTCGCTGTCATCGGAGGGCTTGGCATAATGCTTCTCTAGGATATCTTCCACATGGCTTTCCACACACCGATATAAGTTACCTTCACCAGTTTTCTGTGTGCTCCACTTTTCTTAACATACTTATGCCTTTCAGTATTTTTACGATCCGTCTCGCCACGATGTGGAGACGATGATGTATGTAGCTATCAATTTCATGAATTACAGAGACCAGTTCGAAGCATGTTGTAATTGTTGGAGTGAGCCTTTTGTTAGCAAGCACATTGTTCTCATTCCCGCTA
Organism: Xanthoconium purpureum; assembly: GCA_038090075.1. NCBI lineage: Eukaryota > Fungi > Basidiomycota > Agaricomycetes > Boletales > Boletaceae > Xanthoconium > Xanthoconium purpureum. Next base: position 675 of record JBBPMA010000360.1, on the reverse strand, counting down.
CGGTATAGTGGGGTTTATGGCATGTCACTTAGGACATGTTTTGGCAGGGTTTCCGAGTCTGCATTTCTTGATATTTATATCCATTTCCTCATGCATCTTAACGGTCAATCAGTATCCGGTTGGTTTGATGGACGAGTTTCACTGGTCTCCCCTGCTGTTGTTTCGCGAGCCGATGGTTCGCTTTTTCCGGACAAGGCAGTTGTTCAGGCGGACTATCAAGGAACGTAGTTCACAGCAGAGGTTCCTATCACCGTCCGCGACATTGATTGTGACATTATCCATTCCAGCACTAGCCTCAGTCAGGAGGGTGCCACTGTAGCACTACTTGTGTCTCATCACTACTTATTCTCACATATGTAGTACCTTAACTTCCTGCACCCTATGTTCACACACCTTCTCATATTCATCCAGCACACGCAAAGATCAGGATGCATGACAACTCCAGTTTACGCACACTCGACTAGGAGGTGGAGATCTGCAGGGGTAAACCCACGGGTCTCAGACATCTGACCCGCGCCCAACCTACGGAGTACCCGTACCCGTGGACCACGGGTACCCACCCATGACGGGTTGACCTGTGGGTATGGATGTGCTGGCACAGTGCACGACCATGACCACTCGCATACGAACGCGAACGCTGACAGGGGAGGGGATGGGAGGTTGAGTGAGGGTGAG
>JBBPMA010000359.1:0-27549 GCA_038090075.1 Xanthoconium purpureum | reverse complement strand
TCGGACCTACCGCGATAACTAATTATAAGCACTTGACCAGATAACTCAGTATTATTGCGAGTTTTCTAATTGCACGACTTAGCAAGGCATTATAATCCCTTATCCGAAATCCTGGGTTCCCCTGATGAGATACAGGGCGTACTTACCGCCGTGCCAGCAAACAGGTTACCGGTACGATCTTCTCCGACCTCCCTGAACGTGTACTAACAACCGAGTCACGTTTCACCAGGCCAAGAGTTCCACGCACTGATCATGAGCAGTACGTGTTCACTGGAGTTGCCAGTATCGAGCCAGGGATTCCCTAGGACTAACGGAAATCCAGCATCCACCTTGAGTAGACCCATGTAGCCACTAGCTACTAGACTGGTGACAAGTCCGTCTAAAAGAGGCAAGCCGTACTAGTTAGATGCAAGAGGTTGTCCGCGGCGGTAACTTGCGTTAATTGGCGTCGTTGATTGCTAATCCCGACTCTACTTACACATTGTCCGCCATCTCGGAACTTTCTCACTCCCTCGCCATGGGGCCTTACAAACTTCGTTCCGACGCTTACAACACATTGTTGATAATAATCGGAAACTCTGGGACTATATAATGGCCTAGCATCGAACTCGGGACCATCAAACTCCTTCTACCTATTTTCCCTTCTAACTGCCAATGGTCGCCATACAGCAAACGCCTGCGCTCTTCAAGCCTATCAAGCTCGGCCGGTTACTACTCCAGCACCGTGTCGTCCTTGCCCCTTTGACGCGTTACCGAGCGTATGACACCCACGTTCCCGGACCTCAAAGTGCATCGTACTATGCACAGCGTGCTTCCGCGCCGGGGAGCTTGCTTATCACGGAAGCCACAATCATATCGCATAACGCGGGAGGGTATGCCCATGTCCCAGGCATCTACACTGACGCACAAGTCCAAGGCTGGAGAAAGGTACGTGTGTTTATCGTCTCTCGCTTTCGGTCCACTCAAAGCCTACTTCGTCAGGTCACGGACGCCGTCCATGCCAAAGGCTCGCACATCTTCCTCCAGCTTTGGGCGCTAGGTCGCACCGCCGATCCCGAGTTCCTCCAGAAACAAGATCCGCCATCGCCGTATGTATCCGCGTCATCCGTTCCGGTCGCCGATTCAAAACTTGCACCGCGTCCGTTGACTGAGGTGGAGATCAAGCATTACATTGCCGCGTATGCAAAGGCAGCAAGTAGCGCCGTGCATCGTGCTGGGTTCGATGGTGTGGAAATCCACAACGCGAACGGCTACCTCCCCGATCAGTTCCTTCAAACACCGTCCAACAAGCGCACGGACAAGTGGGGTGGAGACGAAGAAGGTCGCACGAGATTCTCCAGGGAGATCGTCGATGCCGTTGTGGACGCTGTAGGCGCGGACAGAGTCGGCATTCGTATCAGTCCATGGAACCCAGGTAAAGTTATTCTCGACGTAATTGTGCTGATCTGCATGCTCATGTCCTCGTTAACGTGCTTTCCAGACCTGAGGATGCCCGATCCTCAACCAACCTTTGCATACCTCACGACCGCTCTACGTGATAAGCACCCAGATATGGCGTATCTGCATGTGATCGAGCCTCGTTTGGGCGGGAATACCGACGTAGCCGCCAGGCAAAGCGAGAACAGCGACTTTTTACGAGAGATATGGAACAGTGGCAAGGGTGGTGAAGAGAGGCTATTTATTTCAGCTGGTGGACACACGCGCGAAACAGCGCTGCGCACTGCCGAAGGCAAGGGAGGGCTTGTCACTTTTGGGCGGCTCTATATCACAAATGTGAGGTTTCCCACCCATTCACACCAGAGCTCTGTGCTCACCTATTGAGTATCAGCCTGATCTCCCGACGCGGCTCCACAAGAACCTACCCCTTACACCCCCGGACCGGTCAAAGTTCTACCAGCCGGGGAACTTGACCCCTTTCGGATACAACGATTGGCCGTTCGCAGACGGAACTGTTCGAGAGATTGAGCAGCCCTGAGGTAGTATCTGGTGAGATAGTCAATGGATCATCCAAAGCATTCGTATGTGGTGGCCTGATTTCTTCCTGATGTCGAGACCTTTGTGCGGGTTCGGTGACGCTTGCTAGGAGTGTATTAATGCTAGTAGACTTTTTTAATACGAGTACCATAGCTCACTATGTAATTTATGAACACGTTGAACGGATATTGTCGTCAACACACATCCTTGGCGGCATGTATATTGTCAATGGTGCCCGATTGAGATGTGTCTGTAAGCACGCCGGCTTACCTAGTAGGTCCCATTACCAGTACATATATCGTCCGTGATACTGCAGAGTGGCAGTCACTCAGTATTTCTGCCTTTTGCTGTAACACTGACAGTCAGGCACGGCGGTCGGCCCGGACTGCTACAGTGTCCTTATTCGTCGTCCCAGAATCGGTGCGGCAACTGCACATCGCTTCTCGACTGGTTGTTTATGGCGCCGATTGGAGTCACTCTCCTCCGAGCCACCCAAGTCACTTATATCAACTTTCTTTTCGCGCTGGGCAAACGTGTCGCGCAACGTACACCACCGGAACCAATCCTCGTAGGTGGTTCCTGAAGAGTGTCAAGAGTCATCGTATCCACTCCTCCGTTGACTGGTCGGTAATGTCAACTCGGTGCCAACGATTATCTGATCTACTGACGTCTCGAAGATGCAGTGTGAACGTCGGAAAGAGGTGGGAAACTCGTTAGCTACCATGCACTGAACTTGCAAAGCACCTCACTCATGCCCTTCCCAATCACGCGTTCATCATCAAAATGACCGGCCGATGATGACCAGTTTCCCCATTAGCCCTCCCAACACTCACGCCTTGGTAGCAAATTACTGGAGCATCCCAACTATGGAAAGCATTTCTGGGTAATTTCGTTCCAAGCAAGGTGTCTGTCAGTGCGCTGGGTCCCTGCGCCCATAAACATAAACCTTGTCAGCATGCAAACGAAACAGTTCATAGTGCTATCGCGTGCCTCTTTGCTTATCCCCCCCCCTAACCATTGCCAGTCATGGCTTCTGGACAGCAGACACCTGTGCTCTTCAAACCCATCAGAGTTGGCCGGATCACGCTTCAACACCGCGTTGTTCTTGCCCCTTTGACCCGATTTGGAGCATATACCTCTGATGTCCCTGGGCCCCAGCGGGCCTCCTACTATTCCCAACGCGGTTCTACACCAGGGACCCTGCTGATCACAGAGGCCACAGTCATATCCCATGATGCAGGGGGAAATCACACCGTCGCAGGCATCTACACCAAAGCACAGATTCAGGGTTGGAGAAGGGTATGTGTATCTTCCTTCCTCTTTCTAATGTTTCCAGGCATGTCATACGGTGTATTGCAGGTCACAGACGCTGTCCATGCCAAAGGGTCATACATCTTCCTCCAACTGTGCGCGTTGGGTCGCACCGCCGATCCCAATTTCCTCAGGAAACAGGATCCGCCTTCACCGTATGTATCCGCATCCTCTGTTACGATGACAGGTCGATCAAAGGCACCTCGTCCGTTGACCGAAGACGAGATCGAAGACTACATTGCCGCGTACGCAAAGGCGGCAAGTAACGCCGTACACGGCGCCGGATTTGACGGGGTAGAAATACACAGCGGTTACGGTCATCTTTTGGATCAATTCCTTCAAACAGTGTCCAACAAGCGCACAGACAGATGGGGCGGAGATGAAGAAGGTCGGACGAGATTCACCAGAGAGGTTGTCGACGCCGTCGTGGATGCCATCGGTGAAGACCAAGTTGGGATTCGTATCACTCCCTGGAGCACTACCCAAGGTGGGGTTCTTGCTCTATCTTACATGTATCGTGTATTCACAAAGTTCCACCGTGCTTATTTCATATCTGACAGACGTGAAGATGCCAGACCCTCTACCAACCTTTACGTTCCTCGTTACCTTTCTGCGCGACAGGCATCCGAAGATGGCTTATCTCCATGTGACTGAGAACAGAGACGTGACCCAAAAGCCAGATGAAAACAACGATTTTCTGCGAGAGATATGGAATTGTGGCGAGGACGGCGAAGAGCGGGTATTCATATCAGCTGGTGGCTATACTCGCGAGGCGGCATTGCGCACGGCGGAGAACAAGGGAGGGCTTATCGCCTTCGGGCGCTTGTATATATCAAATGTGAGGCTTCCTACTCCGGTACTTACGCTCAGTCATCGACCGATTACCAGCCTGATCTTCCGGTGCGGTTAAAGAAGAAACTTCCCCTTAGGCCTGTGGACCAGTTAGTGTACTCCCCTTCCGGGGACTTGATACCAGGTGATCATATTCGAGGGCTGAATGGGAAGCTATAAGGCAGTATCACTTTCGACGAGATGAGGAATAGATTGCGTTGTCGGATATGGTCCGGGGGTCGCATCATCAGTACTTTCCAGTCCCCGCAATCCCTTCATCCTCGAATGATGGCCAACCCCCCTACAACCCAGTGGACTACCGACCTTCCAAACTTCTAAATGTACCTGTCGGTATTGTTCTTCCCTTTGCTTGGCGCGATCCACAAACCTTGAGGCCTTCAAGATCTCCCATCGACGAGACTTTGTTGGTCGCGTTTTCTGTGGCAGAACACGAAACAGGACCTCGTCATCCAGGTAAGCGAGTGCCGGACCTGGCAGGAGTCGCGGTCTCACCGAGTTTGGTGCTCGTCCGGGGCAAGCCGGACCGGAACGTGTAACGAAAATTCAAGTTCCGGTCTAATTCAGCTTCATGTAGAGACGTGCTCGTACAAGGTGCCCTCTGGATTCCAAGTCACATCTAATTGGGCGTATCGTCGAGCAAAGAGCAATATTACCGCAACAATCCTTTTTGTGTATCTTTCGGTGCCGAGACGTGTGCCCCGCTGGCATGTGAACTCTTTCTCTCCACCGTGTGTATAGGGATGATGCGGTATACATTTGGTATCAAGTACATAGTCATGTGTTATGTGGGTTGTTTGTAAACGTTCAGTCAAGCAAATTGCCAACACAAGGACTGCTTGAGCTTGAATCCGAACCCGGGTTCGGAGTTGCCAAACAGTGATGCTCTTGTTGACCCACTGTCGCGCCGCAACGACCCAGTCGTCCAAATCTATGTATCCGAGCCTCCGGCTGTTCGATAAGCCAGCAAATCACTTCGTTTCGAGGGTTTTTACGCTATCCGGACACCGTCGCCATCCAATCGGCGTCGGCTTATTCGACAGCCATCCGAGTCGGTGCCTGTTCGGCTCATGGAGAGATCACGCCGGAACTTGGCGCCTCACTTGTCTGAGCCGTCTCATTTCAAGTCGCGCACCATTCGAGTGCGCACTCGCACACTAACCCAACACAGATATGCATTCGAAGCGCGCCGACTCTGATATTCCTTCGCTTTCTGACGACGGTTCTCCGAGCTATCACGAGAGCCGCGAAGATGACCCTCTGATCCCGCTGGACCCCCTCACTGCGGAGAAGAGGCTCTTGCGCAAACTCGATAGAAGGATTTTACCCATTACTTGTGTTCTGTACCTCTTTGCATGTGAGTCTTTGCGCCTCATCGATCGTCGGCCGCGTCCAGTCTGACGACAAGCTCGAGACCTCGATCGATCCAACTTGGGCAACGCACGCCTGCAAGGATTGCCTGAAGACGTGCTCGGAGGTGATCCTACTGGTGTACTTTTCGATTGGTTGGTTGCCATCTTTTTCATACCCTATGTCAGTGCCCAGCGCCCAATGGTCAACCCTCGTACGCTGACATGTCAGTGGCTAGATTCTATGCCAGGTACCATGGACTGTGCTCTCCAAGTATTATAATCCTCGAATCTGGATTGGTTGCTCAGCTATTCTATGGGGCATATGCTCCACGTCCATGGTGAGTGGTTATCTCGGCCTCACTAGCTGGCTTCATGACCATGAAACACCTATAGTCGATCGGAAAAGACTTTGAAGACCTTCTTATCGCACGATTGGGCCTCGGTGTATTTGAGGCAGCATTCGGACCTTCAGTTGTATTATACTTCTGTACGTCGTTCTATTATTGGATCGTTTTATTTATGCTGACATCGCCTTTCGCAAAGCATTCTATTATACCAAGGCTGAATACGGTACCCGAGTCGCTTCTTGGTTTGGCTTTGCCGCCGTTGCTGGTGCATTCGGTGGTCTGCTTGCTTATGGCATCCAGAGCGTCAAGACATCCGTTTCGAATTGGAGATTATTGTTCATCATAGAGGTGCGCACACCCCATCTCCATCCCGATCCCTTATGAACGTGCAACAGGGTGTTCCGACAGTACTCCTCGGGGTTGTGTGCCTGTTTCTTCTACCTGGGCGACCAGAATCGACCGATTTCCTGACCCATGCCGAGCGCAAATTGGCCGTGGAGCGTATGAACAGAGGCACAAGTGGTGACATTGGAGCCGTCGTCAATCAAAGTATATTTCTGACTCTCTTCCCGGTGCCTTCAATTAATCGGTTGATCTGGATTTCAGGTCACGTGACTGCTGCTTTTCTGGATTGGAGGGCGAGTTTTGTCTGTCATGTCCCAAATACGACAGCTGATGTCGCGTTTAGGTATACGTCGCTGGCGTTATTTACTTTGGCTTGAACTGCGCACTCGGTTCGTTATCAGCTTTTCTACCCACGATCATCGAGACGATGGGCCATTGTATGTCCGTTTCGGTATATCTTTGGAAGGCAGCTGACCAGCTGCCTTGTCAGCGGCCGCATTATCGCAGCTGATGACTGTCCCTCCTTATGCGGTCGCTGGTTTGATCCTGCTGATCGCGTGCTACATTTCCGACAGAATCCAGAGCCGCGGGTTCATGGTCGTGTCTGGATGCACGTTGGGCGGAATTGGTTATATGTCAGTGTCTACCCCAAACCCACCGGATGCTTCTCAGATCTCAACCCTCATGCGACCAGGATTCTCCTAGGGGTCGCGCATTCACACGTTCATGTCCGGTATCTAGCCACGTTTTGCATCGCGGCGGGCACGTATACCAGTTTGGGTCTCATTCTCGCGTGGTGTAAGTACATGACGCTCATTGTCATGTGTTCTATCTAATCATCCTAGTCACGCATAATTTGGGGTCAGAGACAAAGCGTGCAACGGGGATGCCTCTCTTTGGCGCCATCGGGCAAGTGGGGAGTATTCTGGGGTCGCACTTGTACCCCCTAACCGAGGGTCCGGCTTATTTGTACGTCGAACCTCCTTTCCTGTGATCGTACTGACCGAGTAATTCGATATCACAGACGCGGGTTTGGAGGTAAGCTGACTTCCCTGTGCCTAAATGGTGTTGGTGTCGACGCGCTCTTCCAGTATCCGGTGCCCTCATGTTCTTGGCTGCTTTCTCAGCCTTGGTACTGACCGTATGTCGTCCTGTTCTCGTCAGTTTCTGTTATCACTCAGCTACACTGATTAGATCTCGTACCGATGGGAGAACGCGCGTCGCAACGCCGCGTTTGGAGCACCTGATCCCGATGCACCAGTGGACACGTCCGAGTTGGCCGACAAGGTACGTCCCCATGTGTGTGCGTTACGTCTGCGACAGCGCTGCCGTCGCTTTCCCCCTCCATTCTTTTTGGAATCGAGCTCCGAACTCACGTTTGTTCGCTTGTGTAGGCCCCCGGATTCCGATACCAACCGTAAAGGATTCAGAGCCGGGGAAATGTTTCGTGTGATGAACGCAAGGGACGGGATATTACTGTAAGAACGAACGTTATCTCTTTTTTGTTTTCTTTTTCTTGAATTCACGAACGATAATGATATTGTACTCTCGTCACGCATGTATATAAAGTACATCTGTTATCTCGAACTGAACATTTTAGGGAGTGCGTTGATACAGTTGCTGACGGCTGTCCTCGGCCGAATCCGTTCGTTTGGAACTCAGGAGTCTGCGAGTAATTCTGGTCTCGGAGTCAGGGCACCCCCCATCAAACTCTGAACTCCTCGCCCACCGCACCATCTTGACCTTCCATATAATACTGAACTTGTTCCCATGGAATCTCCAGGTGAGGGATTTGACAGAACATAAAAGCTGTCTCTTTAACATGGAAAGTCTCAACCACACAATGCCCCCTGCCGGGATTCAAACTACTGCTTGGTCAATATTCGACATTCAACAATGTACATACCCAGTTCGAACGGATCCGCTGGCGATCAACTTCGACGAACATCTGTCGATCTGTCCGTCATATACGCCATGCACATATGGTCGAGATGTCGCGTAGGGCCATCAGCTTAGTCACTACTTACAGGCTATGACACTGACAGCAAGATGTTGGTGTAGACTTTGAAGATCTCTCCCAGGGACGCTCCCCGTGACGATCTGGCGTCTCAGAGTCGAATCACGGAAATGCGGTCGCCGTTTGGAGTCCCCCAACGACGACCGCATTTCCGTGTCTGACTGCGAGTCGAAACGGCAGGATACCGCCAATGAAACCCTGTGGTGAGTATACTTTCAATCCATAGGCACGCAGTACATGGTCTGAGAGTTCCCACGATGCTTGATACCATGCTTGACCAAAACTTCCAACCTCCGTGGTTTGGACGACTTGCGCACACGAGCGGCAAATCAAACATGTTTGGGTCCTGGACAGCAACTTGACGTCATCGGTAAACGCTGCAAAGCACCGTCCGCCCTTAGCGACTGTGCACGCGGGTCCCGCTAGCTATGTGCTCGAGAGTCCTCACGACGGCTGCAGGCATTTCGAGGCATTTTCGGCCAAGCACGTCCCACATCTTCTCGTGACTCGACTTGAACTTTTCCTAACACGGGCCTGAGGAGCGGTTGTGGTTTCAACGACTTGCGCACACCAGCAGCACGTCATCAGGTTCGGATTGCAGAAAATTATCGTCGTCGGGGGGTCCTCACCTGTTGGTCACACACACGCTCCTCAGAGTCCTCACTTATCATCCACGGTGCAAGACGGGAGCAAGCAAAAAATTTAGTGCCAAGACATTGAGCATGGTGTTAAGACGGACGCGCGTTGGAGCCGAGCCCGGAAGCGTTTCAGCAATCTGTGGTGAGCGACGCCAACGGCGTGAATACCACCACCGCCAGTTGGTTGTTCAACTGTCCTCGTCCACCTCAGGGATTGTGCTCGCGATTGAGTCGTACTCCCACGAACCCAACGAACGACGATCGCCCTTCTGTCACCACAGTGTCGCCCTTCCCGCCATATGATTAACGTCTCGGGTATGCATGTTTTACCGAGGGCACGTAAGAGAACCCAGGTGAGCCGAACTTGATCAAGTTATGTACTTACATACTTATTCCTGGAAGCGAGCATAGCCATAGTAGGTTCATGGCCCGATTGGCCCAGTTCTGACAGGCAAAAAAAAGCAATAGAAAAAGTTTGTTGTTCACTTTTCTGGTTGGAACATGGAGTAAGTCATCTAGCAATTCTTATATTCGTGAAGAGTCGCCAACCTATCAGAGCTCAGATCAAGCGTGCCAAGGGTCCGTCGAAAACGTTGCGAGACCAACGTGCATGACCGGCTTGACTGCGATCCGACCTGCAGTGCCGTCAACTTCCTTGCTTCGGAAATCGAAGGTGTTGCGTTGATGCGCCACAGGGCCAATGATTAACGATACCCGGTGCAACAAAGGGCCCCGAAGCTTCTCCCGCATGACGAATAAGCATGATCAGCTTTCTGCTTTCAATTCGATGGTCGTCGACAGGAGATTTTTGCCTCCCCCTCCCGCCCAAAGTGAAATCTTATGAAGTGGCAGGTCTTCTTTGCTAAGCACAAGTGGCGCCATTGTACAATCAACCCCACAACTCGGTCCAGTAATTCAATAGGTTGGCAGCGAAGTAAGTTTGACTACTCATTCTGCTAATCCTCGGTACGCTGACTCAAGACGCCACCACTCGGATCAAGTGACGGCAGCCGCCCCCATAAATCGAGCATGTATTACAATATTCCGATTACTTCATGGTCTAAGCCACTGGTGTCACGACACTAACTCGGTGCGCTACTCCAAAGTTCTTGTGCATGGTGACAATACGAATGTAGCATAGCTCGGTTCAACGGGTAGCGCCCATAAATAAAAATTCAATGATTGTTGACCTCATGCAAAGAAGCATTTTTACGTCCAGAGTGCGTAACACCTTCTCACTATTCCCGTCAAGCTCATATTGATGACGTTTACTTCGTCGAATTTAGGTCAAATTTTGCACCATCCACCAATCTTCGTCTCGCCTGAGACGGCGATTTTTTAGTGATCCGGTGTCGTTAGGTGTTTCCTTCGCTCAGTAAGTACTAGCACGTCTGTCGCTTAACGCTCATGTGTCATTTTTTCTGCAGGCTGCTGGGGTCTGTTATAGAGGGACAATTTAACCTCTTTCGATATGTGGACCCAGGCGAAAAGGTATAAAAGCCGTCCTTTCAGCCTGAATCACTCATCGCAGTCACTTGCACGATGTCTCAAGCAATCAGTGGAAACTACTACATCGTCAACAGCGTCGCCAACAGCGCCGACGGCTCAAGGCTCGCTATCAACTTCAACGGCCAAGGTCAGGCCCTGACCGTCAGCCCGTTGGTGACTAGCAACGTCGCTCAAATCGTGCGTCCATCGTTTGACCTCGAAATTCATAACCGAGATACTGATTGTCGCGTGCAGTGGACGTTCAGTGGCTCTAAGCCCAGCTCGCAGTCCATCTCTCCCAAGAGTGCTTCCAGCCTCGAGATCGCCTTTGGGTCCAACAACACCCTCACGGCACTCCCGGCTTCGTCTTATGTTTGGGATGTTACCGCAGATGGTACCGGTAATTACACGTTCGTGTCTTTTCGTTTCTGTCTCATTTTCGTGGATTGAATGTCTCGATTGGTGTTTAGCTTCCAGGATGGTGGAATGACGGTCTATTGGGACATCTATCCCATCCAAGTAGGGCAGAACGTCACTGCTAACTCTAAGGGTGGCTATGCAGAGGAGAATTGGTGGTTGTACAACGCTTGAACCATATAGAGTAAACGCTCGATTTTTCGTTGCACTAGTTTGAGGTGGGTTGAGGAGTGCGTACTTGACACGATACTTTAGGAAGCTTGAATGTCGTATGTCCCGTGGTCATTAATAACTTGAATGATCGATCTTACATATAAGGTGATATCCATGTGTGATGACGGAGAAGGAAAGCCAATTAGTCTATCGCTTATAACGCATACTCGTACCAAGCGCAGAAGCGAGAGGGCTAACATTGCATAAAAGCCGCATTGACCATGTGCGGCACAGGGTATAGACCCCCATCGTCTACAACGGTATTGCACTCAGCCTGTTCACCTGATCACAGTAACAGCCGGGCAGCCAAGGTCGGGACGTGCGAGGGGGGATCACTCCAGTCAGTCTGCTTTACCAGCCCCCATGAACCATGATGTCCGAATCGCTGTTGTCCTGCGGCCGATATGCTCGCAGTTCGAGATAAGGAAATGACGGACAATACGTATGCCTTGCGCGCACTATTTCGTGAGTAAGATCTCGACCGGATATCTTCCCGACTAACGCATCACTTGACCCCAACAACCACTGTGGTGTCTGTTTTATTCGGTTGATGTTGACAATACTGACATACTAGATTGCATGGGGTTGTTGGTAAACGTCTGATCGTCCCTGATGTAGTATCCTTGCATGTTGTGACGTTGAGCGCTGGAAACGCAAACCCGCTCTTTTTTTTGGAGCGATCTGCCAGAGTCGAGCAACATTCAACTGGAAACTACGAGAATGTGTGACACCGATGCCGTTGAGATGGTTGGAATCTCGAAGCTGTGTCAGACGTCATGCATACGACTCAACATAACCGTCAGACTTGTGACAGGGCATCGAGCATGCAAGCAGGTACCTTCAGTGGGGGTCAGCGCGTTCGCTCCTGTGCTCGACGTACAAGCTGGTTGGGAGTACATAGTTAGAACCTGAAAAGTATCAGCAAGCTAACATCGACGTGCATTCGCTCCTTTGGAACAAGATGTCATCCGTGTAGAGGCATCGACAGGACATGCTTGCCCACTTCTAACAATTGGACTATATTTCTGGAGGTGAGGCTAGCCACGAAAAGTCTGCTCCTCGTTACCATGTGTGCGAATCGGCCGAGGAAGATTCAAGTCCGAAATGGGTGCATTTTCAGGTTGGTGAGCGATGCAGAACTGAGAGGAATGGTGGCGGTGAGCGATTGTACCGCCGCTTGTCGAATATTCCCTGTCTTGACAGAGACCACACAATGAGCAGCAGGTAATACTGTACCATTTCAATCAATTCGTCTGTCACGCGCCAACTTTTTGAAGGGAGGGTCGGAGGCTGTCGTAGCAGACACATCAGTCGATAAGTTGAAGGATGTGACACGGCACGACGACGTACCTCATCTTTCGGTCTGAAGGCTGTTTGCCAGAGGTCTTGTCGTCAGGCGTTGACGGTGGGGTTGACGTGGAGCTGAAGCTGCCAGCTGCCACAATGCCAGAGACAGATTGAACACAGCGGCTCAGCTCCTCATGCGCTGCGGAACCGCATCGGCCCCGTAAGATCGCTGCGTTCTGTCTGCTGTTTATGAGTAGGACCAACCTTTGTGTGGCACGGGAAAGATCGGAAGCACGGATACGAAGAAATCAATGGTATTTGTCCACAACATAGCAAGTGCAAGTAAGACTACAGAGAGCAAAAAACTAGGTAGCAGGGAAGGGGTATGTATTAGCACGCAGCTGGTATTCAAACTCGAAGGGGCGCACCAGTGAAGAGCAACGAGGAAGATATATTATGGGTTCGTCCTCTCGTCATACAACCAGACCTCTTAATAAATATGCTTCGCGCATGCACATCAAACACTAAATTGTCGACGTGGATTAGTAACATCAAGGCGAAATCATTGTCGCACCAACTTACCGATCGTCACATTCAGACGGTGAGACCGGACTTGGACATCTTGACTCCTCGGCGGTACGACTTTCACCATCCTCACCAAGACGCAGGCCAGACATTTCAGCGGACAGGAGGCCAAATAACTCCTCGAGCCTTTTATCAAAAGGACACTGCGCCAAAGCTTGTTTATACATTTCGATTGCCTCCTCCGCAACGGTCAGAGACAACTCCTTCCGTCCAACGCTGAAAAGGCGACACGAGAGGACATCGAGAGACGTCGCGAGATCTGCCTTGTACAGTAACGGATACTCCCCCACGAGGAGTCTATGAAGCTCGACAGCGTTTTCAGCGACTGTCAGGGCGTCTTCTTCGCGACCGAGAATGCTGAGAGGAAGAGAGAGATCGTAAAGAGATTTTGCAAGATGTGCAAGGCGTACGGCTGGGAGATCAGCCGCCATGGTTTGGTACATATGAGCTCTCTCTTGAATCGCACTAAGGGCCTCTGTAAGACGGTCTGTGTCGGCAAGCGGGGGGGCATTCGGCGAGGTGGAACGGTTGAGAAGGAAACCAGAGGGGAAGTCTGTGGCGAGAGATTGTTGAAGGATAGCTTCCTTCTCGGCGATGCTGGCAGGATCTGCGGGGGATTCCATGTAAAGAACCCCAAGTTGGTGGAAAAGATAGTTCAGGTGTGAGGCCGGGTCTGGATTGGAGACAGCCAGGTGATCACTTGAAAGTTGGCGAGGAAGAGTAACTGCATCCCTGATGAACCGCAGAGCCCCATTGTGATCACCAAGATCGGAAAGGCGATTGGCGAGGTTGGATAGTGACGCAGCAAGAATTGGATTGAAATCAGAAAGTCGCTGAACTGTAAGGGAATGATGCAACTTGACAGCATCCTTTGAAGCTGCCAACGCCTCCTTACAGCGGCCAAGTTCTGATAAGTGATACGAAAGGTCGTCAAGGTATAAAGCAAGTTTGGTGATGTGAACCTCTGGAAAGTATGCGGCGAGTTGTCGCTGAATACCAATGGCCTCTTCAAGGGACTCAACGGCCTGTTCGCGATTGCCAAGGTCAATGAGGCGGCGAGATAGGATAGCTAGAGAGGTAGCAAGATTTGAATCAAGGCGAGGTTGCTTGCCGGCAAGGGAACGCCACAGCTCGACAGCCTCCTGGGAAGCTGACAGTGCCTCGTCATGACGCTCGAGATCTGATAGATAACCAGAAACCTGGTCGAGGCAAATGGCAAGGTCGGGCTTATGAATATCTGGAAGATCTGTAGCAAGTTGTCGCCGAATACAGATAGCCTCTTCGAAAGCCTCAAGGGCCTCTTCTCGACGACCAAGGTCCAACAGCCGATGAGATAAAATGGGTAACGAGATAGCAAGACTTGGGTTAAAGGCAGAAGGTTGCTCGCTTGCAAGGGAGCGCCATAGCTTGATAGCATCCCGGGAAGCGGTCAACCCTTCCTCACGACGTCCCAGAGATGATAGACAGGTCGAAATATTGTCAAGGTAAATGGCAAGATCGTTATTATAAACCTCCGGAAGATCTGCAGCAAGCTGTTGTTGTATACGAATAGCTTCCTCCAGAGACTCTAGGGCTGCAGAGCGGTTACCAACGGCAGAGAGGCGAAGGGATAGGGTGTCTAGTGAGCTAGCAAGATCTGAATTGAAGACTGAAGGTTGTTTCCCGGCAAGGGGCCGGCGCAACTCCACGGCCTCCTGAGACACTGCCAATGCGTCGTCATGACGTCCGAGATCAGATAGGTAATCCGAAAGGTCACCCAAGCAAACAGCAAGACCGGGATCGTGAACTTCCGGAAGGTCCGCAGCCAGTTGCCGTTGAATACCGACACCCTCTTCCAGTAACGCTAGCGCCATATTATGCTCACCGAGGGCAGAGAGGCGACGGGCTAGGGCATTTAGTGATAAAACAAGATCTGCGTTAAAGACAGCTGGTTGCTTGCTTGCGAGAGAACGGCGCAATTCGACGGCTTCCTGGGACGCTGCCAATGCTTCCTCATGACGTCCAAGGTCTGATAGACAAGTTGAGAGGTCAATAAGGCATGTTGCGAGACTGGGGTTGTGAACCTCCGGAAGACCTGCAGCCAGCTGCCGTTGAAGCTCAACAGCCTCCTCAAGTGAAACTAGGGCCACATTGTCGTGGCCGAGGGCAGAGAGGCGACGGGATAGACCATGCAGGGATGTAACAAGGACTGCATTGAAGACGGATGGTTGCTTGCTTGCAAGAGAACGGCGCAACTCGACAGCCTCCTGAGATGCCGCCAACGCTTCCTCACGACGTCCAAGACCTGATAGACGATAAGAAATGTCGTAGAGATAATAGGCAAGGTTGGCATTGTGGACCTCTGGAAGGTCCACAGCCAGTTGTCGTTGAATATCAACGGCCTCCTGGAGTGGTGATAATGCTGCGATGCGGTGACCAAGGGCAGAGAGGCGACGAGATAGCGCATGTAGTGATACACCAAGATCTGTATTAAAAACAGAAGGTTGCTTGCTTACGAGGAGACGGTCCAAGTCAACAACCTCCTGAGATGCTGACAATGCCTCCTCGGGACGTCCGAGACTTGATAGGCAAGTTGAAAGTTCAGCAAGGGAAATGGCAAGACTAGGGTTGTGAATTTCTGGGAGATCCGCAGCCAGCTGCCGTTGAATATTGATGGCCTCCTCGAGTGGTGATAGAGCTGCATGGGGCTGACCAAGGGTAGAGAGGCGACGGGATAGAGCATAGAGTGATATAGCGAGATCTGCATTGAAGACTGAAGGTTTCTTGTTTGCAAGAAAGCGGCGCAACTCAACAGCCTCCTGGGATGCTGTCAAGCCTTCCTCGCGACGTCCAACGTCTGAGAGACAATAAGAAATCTTGCATAGGTAATAAGCAAGGTTGGCGTTGTGGACTTCTGGAAGATCCGCAGCGAGCTGCCGTTGAATATCAACAGCCTCCTCAAGTGGTGATAGAGCTTTGCTGTAGTGACCAAGGGCAGTGAGGCGACGGGAAAGGGAGTGTAATGATAGAGCAAGATCTGCATTAAACACAGAGGGTTGCTTACTTGCGAGAAGACGGCGCAACTCGACAACCTCCTGAGATGTTGTCAATGCCTCCTCGGAACGTCCAAGACCTGATAGGCAATCTGAAAGGTTACCAAGGGAAACAGCTAGATTGGGGTCATGAACCTCAGGAAAATCTGCAGCAAGCTGCCAGTGAATATTGACAGCCTCCTCAAGCGGTGATAGAGCTGCTTGGCGCTGACCAAGAGCAGAGAGGCAGCGGGATAACGCACACAGTGATACAGCAAGATCTGCATTAAAGATCGAAGGCTGCTTGTTTGCGAGGGAACGGCGCAAATCGACAACCTCCTGAGATGCTGCTAATGCCCCCTCGTGACATCCAAGAGCTGCTAGACAATTTGACAATTCACCAAGGCAAATAGCAAGACCGGGATTTTGCACCTCGGGAAGATCTGCAGCTAGCTGTCGTTGAATGTTGACAGCTTCTTCAAGTGGCGCTAAGGCTGCACTGCGGTGACCAAGGGCAGAGAGACAACGGGATAGTGCATGTAGCGATAGGACAAGACTTGGATTAAAGACGGAAGGTGCCTTGCTTGCGAGAAAACGGTGTAACTCGACCGCCTCTCGAGACGCTGCCAATGCCTCCTCATGACGTCCGAGATCCGAGAGACGATGAGAAATATCCCAAAGGTACAAGGCAAGGTTGTGATTGTGGACTTCTGGAAGATCTGCAACCAGCTGTCGTTGGATATTGACAGCTTCCTCAAGCGGTGATAGAGCTGCGTTGCGTTGACCAAGAGCAGCGAGATGACGGGATAAGGCGTGTAGTGATATAGCAAGATCTGCATTAAAGACCGAAGGATGATTGTTTGCAAGGGAACGGCGCAACTCAACAGCCTCTTGACATGCCTCCAGTGCCTCCTCACGACGTCCAAGATTCGATAGACAATTGGAAATGTCCCAGAGGTAAAAGGCAAGGTCGCAGTTATAAACCTCCGGAAGCTCTGTAGCAAGTTGTCGCAGAATACAGAGAGCCTCTTGCAGCGACTCTAAGGCTGCATGGTGATTACCAAGGGCAGAGAGGTGGCGTGATAAGGTATAGAGTGAATCAGCGAGCTTTGGATTGAAGACTGCAGGCTGTTTTCTGGCAAGGTCCCGACGCAACTCAACAGCCTCTTGTGAAGCCACTAACCCCTCCTCAAGGCGTCCGAGATCCAATAAACGACAAGACATGTCGCGAAGATAAAAGGCAAGGTTGGGGTTGTGGACCTCTGGAATATCTGCAGCGAGCTGCCGTTGAATATGGACAGCCTCTTTCAGTGACTCCAGAGCTTCTTTGCGGTGACCAAGGGCAGAAAGGCGATGGGATATACCATATAGCGAAATGGTAAGGCTTGAATTGAATATAGAAGGTTGTTGTTTGGCAAGGGACCGATGCAACTCAACCGCCTCCTGTGAAGCTGACAACGCCTCCTCACGACGTCCAAGATCTGATAGACGGTATGAGATCTTGTCAAGGCAAAAGGCAACACTGGGATTGTGGACGTCTGGAAGATCTGCAGCGAGTTGCCGTCGAATTTGAACGGCCTCTTCCAGTGACTCTAGGGCTGCATTGCGGTGACCAAGGGTAGAGAGGTGATGGGATAGGGTGTATAGCGAAGCAGCAAGGCTTGAATTGAATATAGAAGGTTGTTTTCTTGCAAGAAACCGATGCAACTCGACCCCCTCCTGTGACGCTGTCAGCCCCTCTTCACGACGTCCCAGATCTGATAGACGGTGTGAGATACTGTCGAGGTAAAAGGCAAGACTAGGGTTGTGGACTTCTGGAAGATCTGTGGCGAGCTGCCGTCGAATGTGGACAGCCTCTTCAAGTGATCCTAGGGCGGCATCTTGGCGACCAAGGGCAGAGAAGCGGCATGATCGAGTGTATAGCGAAGCACAAAGTGCTGGATTGAAAACAGAAGGTTGTCTGCTGGCGAGGGCTCGACACAACTCAACGGCTTCCTGTGAAGCTACCAACGCTTCTTCATGACGTCCGAGACCTGATAGACAATCTGAAAGATCACCAACATAGCCAGCAAGCGCAGGGTTGTGCACTTCTGGAAGATCGGTTACAAGCTGTCGACAAATTCCAATGGCCTCTTCAAGCGCAGTGAGGGCCTCCTTATTAAGGCCAAGATTAGAGAGGTGGCCTGATAGGCTAGATAACGCCCTTGAAAGACTTTCATTGAAGCCGGACGGGAGATCCTTTGCTAGCCGCCGACATAACTCAACCACTTCCCGTGCAGTATTCAACCCGTCTTCTCGATGCCCTAGAGCGTCATGGTGGTAGGATAGGCTGGTGAGTGATTTCACAAGCTCTTGGTTGAAGACCATGGGCTGTTTTGTTGCAAGGGATCGACAAGACCCGACCGCTTTGTTTGCAACTTCCAAAGCCTCCCGTCTGCGATCAAGCTCTGACAGTCGATCAGAGAGTATGTTCAATGAGTTCACAAGCCCCCTGTCGAACGCGTTTGGGTGCTCCTCAGCAAGCTGCTGTCGGAGTTTGACCGCCTCCTCGACCGCCCGTAGAGCCGCCTCCTGACGCAAAAGATCTGAAAGACGACTCGACAAATTTTCCAGGCACGTTGCCAAGTCTTGTTTCAGTAGTGCCGGGTATTCCTTTGCCATACGTCTGCTTATCTCCAGCGATTCTTCGATGATCTCGAGGGCCTGGGCATGGTCTCCGTGTTCTGCCAGCCGGTTCGAGAGGTTGTTAAGCGCGTTGGCCAACGTAGACTGTGCGAGCCCAGTCGGGCCGGCTTTCAGAGCGAGTTCCCGATACAGAACAACGGCGTCTTCCATCCTCTTCAGGGCGGCTTCACAACCTCCCAGCTTGGAGAGTATGGTAGATAAACTACTGGTTGCCAGCGCAAGATCATGGGCAAAGTCGGTAGGGCGTGTCTCCCGAAGGCGTCGATATAGATCAACAGACTCCTCAATTGGCGACAGAGCATCTTTTTCGCGCCCTTGGGACGCGAAATGGATTGACAGGCTGTAGCAAGACATGGCGAGACTGCACAATGAAATTGGGTCATCGTCTTTTGCATGTTGACGCGCAAGATCGACAGCCTTCTGAGCAGCATCCAGGGCAGACTCTCGCTGTCGCTGAAAATCGCCAACAATCTTTCTGTCGTCTTGGGGTCCTTTCTCGCCTCCACTGAGGTTGGCCTTCAATTGGGAAACCTGGGCGAGAGAGTTCAACAACATTGTCTGGTCGGCGCTCGGGTGCTCAAGGGCTATGCGAAGCAGCTCCTCGGCTCTC
This sequence comes from Xanthoconium purpureum, assembly GCA_038090075.1. Lineage (NCBI taxonomy): Eukaryota > Fungi > Basidiomycota > Agaricomycetes > Boletales > Boletaceae > Xanthoconium > Xanthoconium purpureum. The sequence goes on along the minus strand of JBBPMA010000359.1, from coordinate 8,420 downwards.
TCTAGATCGTTGCGTTGACCCCTGAACCCGAATCGCATGAGACGGAGAATGGCCAGGATGTGCAGGGCATCGAATGACCGTAGATCTCGGGGAAGCGAATGTCCTAGGTAATAGGGAAGACGCAGCATATCCCCTGGATTGTTATGAAGGGTGGTTGGCGGTGGTAATGGTCATGAAGTGGCTCAACTTACATCGTTCAGCCATTTTGGTGAATAACATCGCCTCCGGAGTACCAGCTTGGAAATCGTGTTGTTCCGCACGGACTATTTGGCTGAGCGAATCGATGATGTCCGCATTAGTCTCAGATATCAGGATGGATCGCGCAGCATCTGCAAATGTTTTTCGACACCTATCCGCTACACAGAATGGTGAAGAGAACGTACCATGGTCAACAAGTTTCGACAACAGCGACATGCCATTTTTCCTATTGTTCCGCAGCATCTCGTCGATCAGCTGGTGTGACCCCTCGACGTCCAGGATAGCCCGCGTGCCCTCGTCTGTAAGCAGTGAGACATCGCTTTCATCGGGACAACGAAATTGCATACCGGTCAATGCCAGAAACTCGAGCCGACCCAAGAAATCCACATTGTTCAGATCCCGTCTTACCTCGTCCACAATCACCTTCACGTTCGAAAGATCGAACAGATCCATCTCCAAAATGCCTTCGATAGGTCTCGCCCAGTCGAGTCCGTCTTGCTTCCCGATCCCAACAAGTCTCGTCCAGTCTATATCAGTTGCATCCCCCGAAAATTGAGCCTTGGGAATGTAATCACCCCCTATGAAGCAGACCGACGCATGAATTTTTTGCCCAGGTTGAATTACTCGACCGCGTGCTAAGTTGGGCAACCTGACAATTTTCAATGAAAACCAGTAGGATAAAAGAGGGAACAAAAGGTTCGTACCAGGTGGCGTCATCCACTCCAGCATACGATAACCGTCTGAATGGCAATGCCTCAAAAATACGCCATATAAAATTCAATGACTCCTTCGGCCGGCTGTTCTTCAATTCCTCCCAGCTCCAATGTACCTTTGACGGGTTGAGCCTGAGGCCAGCGAATCTAGCTTCATTTGCCATCCAGAGAACTGGGACCGCCGCATTATTTAAATCTTGGTTGCGTTCATTGCCGCCGCCACTGCAGAGAACGTCAGGAGTCAGTGCAATCGCACCATGAACGGACATACATGTCTGAATGGCAGCCAGCGAACCACACCTCCTTGACGCGGGGTCCCGTCCTTCCTACCCCCGATTTGGAAGCTTCACCAGCGTTTGCCGTTGAGGCGGTAGTCTTCTCTCTTTCGGTTTTATGTGAGACGCCACCACAAATGTACTCTGGTAGAAACTTGACACGGCGCTCGTCTAATGCCAGAGCATGGCGGAAGTAGCAAACATCATCATTGACTTCAGTAGTCCCTGGCATGCTCTTTCCGCGAATTACCCCGATGGATGACACAGTATCCCTAAGGAAAAAAGATCAGGACATTCTCATTCACCAACGAGAACGAACAAACCAAGCGCCGAGAAAGTGTACTTTGACATTGGGTCTCGCAAAGGTCTCCTTAAAACGAGCGGCCATGTCAACCGTGTTACTATGCACAGTGGTTGTGAGATCAGCGTAAAGCTCAAATGCGCTGGGATGAAACTAAGTTGTAGACATGGCCTGACTAACAGGGATACACATACAACGGAATTTGTTCTTCGTTTCCGGGCAAGATCAGTCCAACCTAGATCGTATGGTCAGCATTTATTAATTCCCATGAGTAAACACGGTGTACCTTTTTGATCATTGCCGCGAGTACGCGAGCCTGGTATGCACCTCGGGAAAAGCCTGCCTCGGTGATAATGAACGGTGGTATCGGGCATTTCCGAAGTCCAAGCTCACCAAAAATAAACACCTTATCTCCAGGCTTATAGTTGACCGACAGCCACCGATAGCCAGCCAAGAGAACTCTCTCGAAATTCCTGAAGGCCTATGAGAACATGAAGATGAGACGGTCATGTTTTCATACCATGCAATTGCGAGATCGATTTTGTTGTATATAACCTGTTTCCAAAACGCCAATGAACGCCAAGACGGCCTCGCATAAGTCCCGATACCGCTGTTGTAGTATGATACCTGCGTATCGTCCTTGATGATACGAGAGTAGAGTTCAATAACATTAGTGTTCTGGATTATATCGTCAATTCGCAACCGCACAGGGCGCTTACGTGTTCTCCGAATTGGTTCGACGTACCGTCGAAAGATACAATGAGGTTGCGACTTCCTTCGAGATTCTTGGAAGAATGTTGACAGAATTCACAGATCGATGAGCGCTCCTGCACAACCAGGTTCCTTCGTGTGGACGGTCAGCATACCTTTTATACATGAACAAGGTAATCCCTAGATACCTCAGCGCATTCACTGATGTAGAAGATGCTGGGATATCCTGCGTGCTTTTTATTCCGGTTGCCACGTTCGATGCGTCAGCCAATGCCCCAGGCTTGGCTAGCTTGGAATATGCACGGCCTTGATGAAGGATCGTTTTCGCATCCTCTTGCTCTGAGCTGGGGAGGCTCGGGTCTTGGGGAGGAGGCATGTGGGGAAAACCTCAAGGTGGCTGAGGTCGAAGTGTTGAAGAGCGCCTGGCGGAAGCCAGGAAGCGCTGCACATTGCATGTTTCAGGCACCGCCGATGGGGTGGGTGGGAAGGTTCTAGTTTTGATATTTGTAATGTATTACGGCCAGCTTGCGAAAGGAAACTGCGTGGTTTTTCCCATTTGCCCTCTGATGGCGAGTTGACCGTTTCAGACGATCCCACCTGATTCGAACGGTTCTGGTTCCATGGTACTTAACTATTTCACTTATTGTGCCCAATAAAAAAACACGTGGTCATGGCCAGGTCTATCATCAGGGGAGATAGACACATGACGATTTTTGCACTGCCAGAGGGGTCCTTCGAGCTTCAGCGGTCGATCGATTCGCAACGACGCGTCGGACGCAACCGCATCTGTTTGTCTGTCAAGGCATTCGCCCGTACACGCATCGGTCACATAGATTATCAAGACCCTTCCATGAGTGGGAGTGTTCACCCTCGTCGACTACTCACTCTTCTAACACACTGATCTGTAGTTACCACGATGAAGGAGCAAGCAGGGCACACAGAAATAGAGCCTTACTGCAAGGTTGCATTCAAAATTTTCACAGAAAGGGAACCCCAGGAAGGCGAAAAGACGAGTCCTGCAGCAGACGAGAACTTGATCATCAGCGCTCAGCCTTGAAAAATGGCAAGCCGAAGATGGACGAGAAAGAAGATAGGCAGTGACCAGTTGTCATTCGCGATGTATAAATGGTAGCTGAGACTTTGATCTGATGGCGAACCCAGAGCCTACTATCAGGGCAAAGTAGTAAGTATGAGGTAGAATACCGTTGGAAAGCTACACTTGGCCACACAAAAGAAATTGCTATTGGTCACATGGTACGTTCTTGTTTCCAGTGACTCATAATTGAATGCAACTTGGTTCGAACACGTTACACACGTAGGGGAAATCGCGAGATCATACCGTATCAACAATCAAGTAGGTATACGATTGACATGAGATATTGCCTGTCGAACGAAGGCGAGCGGAACAGCGAGTGGATGGATTATGGATGGCGGCCCGAATTGTACACTTGGTTCAGGCGCCTCGTGTAGGTACGGCATCGATCGCTAGTATCCTAATATTGCCAGCCTAAAGGCAAATGCTTTTGCCTTTGCACAAGTAATGACGTGACAGTCCCCCCCTGGATTAATTTATGTAAAGAAATCAAAACGCATAAAACCGATACAACCATGTCCCCACACACCCACCCCTTGGCACACATCCACCTGACCCCAGTTACGACTTCAATTTCCAAACAGCCGACTAAACAGCCCCTTCTTACCCTGTGCTTCCGCTGCGTCGTCGACATACTTGAGCCGAATCGACCCAAGTGGCGCCTCGAACTCGACCTGGTCGCCCTCCCACGCATCCCCGCCTAGCGCCTGGATATTGCCGATAAAGTACCGGCGCGTGTTGTCGACTTGACTGAGCTGTGTCGCGTTTTGAATGAGTGCGTCACTGAGCGTGATGCTCCCGTGGCGGGTGGAGAGGAGTAAGAGTCCCTGGAAGGAACGCGGAAGGGCGAGGCGGATTGACCCATTGGAGGTACTTCCCGTCAGTGAAAACGGGACTGCACCGTCGAGGGCGTGCTAACACGCCGTTAGGACAGCTGAAACGTGAAACGAGGGTCGAAAAGGACAAACCAGTTGGGCATGGATCGATCCGTTGTCCGAGGCCAGCGCAATGGTTGTACGCCGGTGTTTGGATATGCCAGTCGCGCTGTCGCTGTCGATTGGTGCAGAGGAACCAAGAAGCCATATATCTGCGTGCACAGAGCTGTGTTTGGACGTCAGGGAGAGATTCTTGCGATCATCCTCCGTTTCCCCATCGTTCAGAGGAGGCAACATGGCAGACGGGATGCGGATGGATGGATCGATGACGAATTCGCCACGGATGGTGCTAATTCCCGTAGACAATGAGAGAAAGTTGGTTGGTTTGGTCTTGAAGGTAGGCAGCGAGGAGGTGCTGGAGCTGGCCACGGACTCCATTTGAGGGGAATACGACGGGGGAGGCTGTAGAAGTGACATGTTGTTCAACCGATAAGTCGAAGATCGCGGTGCATGGCTACACACCTCGTCGGGGGTCGCTGGGAGTTCGTCCTTTTGAACCTTTCGGTCTGAAGGTTGTTTGGCTTGGTCGTCTGGCGTGATGAGCATTGCGAAGATGGTAGGACGAGTGTGAGGCTGGATTTACCGCTGAGTGGTCATGTGCATCTCTCTTCTTGGGGCTGTGGCTTGACTGCGGCGCTGCGGGTCAGGGCAGAATATCTGAGTACTGTATTGGAACAGCCGGATCATTAGGATATCGGCGGCAAATCCCGACCGACACTTGATCGGGGCAGAGACTGAGGTCCTCACTAGACCTGAGACTGAGCAAAGCCATGCAGCGTACAGACATGCCGTGGGACTTGGGTTGATCTTGGCCTAATCATAAGTTACATAACACCGTTTATTCAACATGCCACAGGAACTACCACCTTGTATCACTTCTTTTCTACTACTCTCCTCGTTAAGGTCTAGTGCAAAAAGCAAACGGATCATCAGTTCAAAAGGTGGGAACACGGATCAATTTGACTGTCACTGGCGTTCGACAAGAATCTGGGACCTCAGACACGGTCGTTCCTACTAACTTATGTAGTCTAATCATTGATCGGAGCTAAGAGGATACCACCAGCTTCTCTTCGGTTCCCAGATGGGAACTAGTTATCCAGCGCTCAGTGGCAGCTCGCTTCAACTTGCTGTCGTCGCATACCATCCAGAGGCACTCTCAGGGTAACCGAACACAGAAATGCGCTCAAAACGCGCTGATTCCAGTGTCCTTCCACCTTCAGAAGAGGGATCCGGTTATCACGAGAACCATGAAGAGGTCCCACTGGTCCCACTCGGTCCGCTCGCTGCAGAGCAGAGACTTTTGCGCAAACTCGACGGAAGAATTTTACCCATCACTTGTCTTCTTTACCTATTTGCATGTGGGTCTTTTGGCATTGTGTAGAGTCGGTCGCATTTGATGACTACGCACACAAAGGCTTGGATCGATCCAATCTAGGAAACGCACGTCTGCAAGGATTACCTGAAGACGTGCTCGGGGGTGACCCTACTGGTGTACTTTTCGATTGGTTGGTCGCCATCTTTTTCATACCATATGTCAGTGCTAGTTCAATGTCCACTAGTCACACGCTTACGCACTGGTGATTAGATTCTGTGCCAGGTACCATGGACAGTACTCTCCAAGTATTACAATCCTCGATTTTGGATTGGTTACTCAGCCATCTTGTGGGGCCTATGCTCCATGTCGATGGTGAGCAGTCACCTATTGCCTTGCTTGGCAGGCCTTATAACCATGGACCATGGAACACGTAGTCAATTGGAAACGACTTTGGAAGTCTTCCCATTGCACGATTAAGCCTCGGCGTTTTTGAGGCGGCATTCGCTCCTTCGGTTGCATTATATCTCTGTACGCTTCTCTGAAAATGGGGATTCTGCTCTGACTTCATTTTTCCCCCAGCATTCTATTATACCAAAACCGAATACGGCACCCGAATCGCCTCTTGGTTTGGCTTTGCCGCCGTTGCCGGTGCATTTGGTGGTCTGCTCGCTTATGGGATTCAGCATGCCAACGTATCCATCGCGAACTGGAGATTGTTGTTTATCGTAGAAGTGGGTCTGCTTGCTTTTTTCATCCGAGTCCGTATGAATGCACAGCAGGGTGTTCCGACAGTACTTTTTGGAGTGTTGTGTTTGTTTCTTTTACCGGGGCGGCCGGAGTCAACCGATTTTCTGACGCATGCCGAGCGCAAATTGGCAGTAGAACGTATGAATAGAGGTACCAGTGGCGACATTGGAGCAACTGTGAATCGAGGTACACGTCTGCAACCTCTCCTGCGCACATTCGATCAACTAATTTGGACAAGGACATGTGGTTGCTGCCGTTTTAGATTGGAGGGCGAGTCGTTCCCTGCCATGACTGCGCGTACAGCTGATATTGGGTTTAGATCTATGCCACTGGCTTCACATGTTTTGGATTAAATTGTTCGATTGGATCTTTGGCGGTCTTTTTACCTACGATCATAGAAACGATGGGTCATTGTGCGTGTCCAGAAAATCTCATGGACTGAAGACCGACTAGCTGCACCGCTCCAGCACCTGCATTGTCACAGCTCATGACTGTCCCCCCTTATGCGATTGCGGTTCTGGTGCTGTTGACCACGTCATATATTTCCGATAGAATTCAGAGCCGCGGGTTCATGGTCGTTTCTGGATGCACGTTAGGAGGGATCGGTTACATGTCAGTGTCTATCTCATCCCCTTCGCGACGCTTCTCATCTTCATGCAACTATCATAGGATCCTTTTGTGCGCTGCGCACTCACACGTTCATGTCCGGTATCTTGCCACGTTTTGCATCGCCGCGGGCACACATACCGGTCTTGGTCTCCTTATTGCATGGTGTAAGTATGCAGGAATTCTTGTCTCGACCTACGTTGACTCCTCCTGCTTGGTGATCCACGTATCACATGGGCTTGTTCCTCACTAACGAACTACCCCGTTCTCTTTTCCCTTTCAGCCATGCATAACCTGGGATCGGAAACGAAGCGTGCAGCGGGAAGTCCCCTCTGGGGTGCCATCGGGCAAATAGGCAGTATTCTTGGATCACACTTGTACCCCCTGACCGATGGCCCAGCTTACTTGTACGTCGCTCCCTGTACGCTTTTCACGATCACACTCACCAGCGACCACAGACACGGGTTTGGGGGTACGTCCAACTTTGCGCACACAAATGACGTCGACGTTCACGCGTGACGTTCTTGCTCTCCTTCCTACATAGTGTCCGGAGCGCTCATGTTTCTAGCTGTGTTCTTGGCCTTGGTGCTCACCATACGTCGTCCCGCCCTCATCACCCTTCCATCTTCTTGTGGATCTTGACTTCTTCCCTCCTCTTGCTGCATTGATTAGATCTCGTATCGATGGGAGAACGCGCGTCGCAACACCGCGTTCGGCGAACCTGATCCAGACGCGCCCGTGGACATGTCTGAGCTGGCTGATGAGGTATGTGCCTTGCGCACAGTGCTTGTCACGTCTGCGTTTGCTGCGGTGCCAGTGTTTCCAGACTTGTCACGCCCTGTCTTCTTTTCCTTTTGTTTTCTAAGATTTGAAACTCACAGTTCCCCATGTGTGCAGGCCCCTGGATTCCGATACCTACCGTAAAGTGGGGAACACTTTTCACGTGTGGAGACAAGTTTGATAATTGTTGCGCCGAGGAGTTGAACGTTGCAATGTGTTGGCTACTGCGCTTGGCGATTTCCAAAATCCTGTTCACTTACCACGATCGAGTGCATTGATTCGAGCACCCAGCCTTCATGCTAAGATCCAACAAAGGATAAAAGGTCCCCACAAGGTACACCTTACATGAGAGGGCGATTGACAACGCAGAACCACGGAAACAAAACAGGGGAGTCACAATTGAATGTAAGAAATACCATATCTCCAACCCAAAATTAGTTGGTGAAGGGTATGAATCTTCAGTACTCAGTCTCCGATCTCCACAAACACACGATGCGCGTAGACCAGGGCTTTTTCTGCCTTGTCAACATGTCAACATGTCAACATGATTCTCGGATTTGGAGCGGCGACAGACGCGACACACCAAACGCGGCACCCCGCAGATGGCCCGAAGGCCGCGCCATTGATCTGGAGTAGACAGATGGCAGAAACACGTTGAATGCGTCGAGACGTTGGTGAAGGAGCGAAGGTACTAAGTTCGCTTGACCACGCAGACACGATAAAAGAGCGTGCGGGAGACGACATGA
>JBBPMA010000358.1:0-27603 GCA_038090075.1 Xanthoconium purpureum | reverse complement strand
TCCAACATTCCCCAGCACTTCCCAGCACTCCCCAGCACTTTCCAGTCTGTCAGGGTCTGGGCTGGACTAACGGACCTGGGGCCTTAATTATGGCAAAGGGCTGGTTTGCTGATGTTGGTACCCATACTGAACCACCTGCTGTTGTCATGCATGTGCCATCCCCCACTGAAACCCTGGGTACCCACTGCAGTGGATACAAACAGAGTGGCAGCGTTATGGTCATTGAGGGTCATCCCTTGGGAGATGTTTGGATTTCTCAAGGCGATGCAGTAGATGGCAAAGGGAAATTTGGTTGTGCACTTAGGCTTATAACCCCTCTTCCCAGACTCGCTGTTCTTCCACCAGAGGGGCAGGAGGAGGGCGAAATTACACCGCCATTGCCCATGCAAGAAGAAACCTTCAACACGACTGTTCCTCCTACCCCTCAATCTACCAACAGTGTGGATTTGGGTAGACTGTGCACAGCATTCAAAGCTTCTTCTTGTTTTTCTGGGGAAGAAGCATTTGCTACTAGGATTATGATTGTGCAAAGGCATTACTCGGCTGTTGCTACCACTGTTGTCATTCCTGCATTGCCTGAGAAGGCCAAAACACTGGATGGCTTGTTGACAGTGGCCACCGGTGTTAATGTGATGCCATCCAAGCTGACTCTGTTATCTCACCTTCATTCTCACTCAGTGTCATCCATCAATGATCAGGCTATCATGGCTGCTGACATCAGTGCGCCTCCTTCTCAACCTTTACCTCCTACACCCCCGAACATCCATCATGCCAAGCAGACCGCCAAGCACCTCCACAGGAAGTCTCGCTTGTCTGACTTCTCTTTCAGTGCAGCTGTCAATGACATCAAAGAAATTGACGCACTTACAGCTGGTGTTCTATCACTTCTTGTTCCAGGTCTCAAACTTGGCAATGAGATGAAGATATGGGACTGGGAAGAATTTTCCCCCCCTTTGAGTAACACTGTCACTAAAGCAACTGCCAGTTCTGAATTTGGTGTATTGGGTCGAGATGATCTTGCTTCCACCCAGTTCCATTCTACCCCTGTGCAAGGAAAGCAAAGTTGTAGGCGGAAGGTCTCTGGACACAAGAGAAAGCATCTCAGTCTTCCCAGGTACTTATGATTAAGATTTCGCTGAGTCTCACCTAATCTTTTTACTTCAATCTCTTTAGCCTTGGCCTCAGCAAGGGTGGTATTCATACCTGGAAGAACGATCTCGATTGGGTGCTGGCTACCAAGATTGGGGGTTATCCGAGCCTTTCTGCCAGCGATACCAATCAGCGCAGTACAGTTTGGGGTGATGAGGCTGTTCCCAATTTCATAGCACATCTGGTAACGGGAGTTCAGGTGCAGCAATGCGCACCAACAACTGGAGCATCCTTGGGTTATTCAATGTCCCCTCGCAACACGGGCCTCCGAGTCAAGATTCCTCAAGCAGCGAACAGTGCCAGCACTTCACTCGCTACTCTCATCCCGCCTTCCGCTGCTTCGACTGTCATGTTATTCAAAGCTGAGGATATCTTTGAGCCCGTAGCCCAGAGCACTCCTTGTGACACGATGAAATGCAACCCCTACGGCCGAAAATACCAGGCTGCAATGACGACCCAAGCCAGCTCTCGCTGCTCTAGCATCGTGTACTTCAAGTCTGACGACAAACACGAACCCATCACTTGTGGAGACTGTAGTACCTTCCCGACGATGCTAGCCCCCCCAGTAGCGAAACCAGATGTACCCAAAGCCAACACGTTATAGCGCAAGTCGGCCACCTTGGATCTCAGGCCGACTACTCAAAGCAGTGGTCTCCGTTCACTTTCTCTCCTCAAGGATCGCGATACGAATAAGGAAGGCAACACCTTCAAATTCGCTGGGACGCGCCCACTTGTTCTTGGAAAGAAGCAGAAGTTGAAAGTGACGCGCGATGAGAATGTCGATCCCAACTCAGGGAACAAGCACCTGAAACCACTCCAACTCGGACACTCTGGATCAAGCAAGATGAGGGGCATACTTCGCAGGGACGAAGTGTTGCCGACCGTTGTTGTTAGACCACCCTCGACTAACGCGAAGGCAGGACCTCCTTACGAACACCGATGAATGTTTTGATGCTCTTGCATTTCTCCATGAACATTTTAGGCTGGTTGAATGACGTTTTCATATTGCTTTCCACGCTTCTCCTGGCTCCATTGCTCATGTTTTTGACCTTGGAACTCGAACGAGTTCGACTCTGCACTTATGTACCCCTTGACATGGAAATAACGTCCATACCCCCTCCTTATGAACTTGGCTTTCGTGGAACATACTACATACCCATACGACGCAGATAATGATTTTGGGTACCTTCTAGCGATACATTTTTTTTAGTTTACTCCGTCATACTTATTGGTCTCTATATAGCCTCCTTTTCGTGTCATCAAGTTACTACACAGTATGTTGAAGAGTTTGGTCGGCTTTGAGGTCTGAGATCTGAGGCTCGGACGACTTTGAGATTTCTCGGCCTGAAAGGATGTTGAAATGCGAACAAGTTTCTTGTGGCAGCCACGCCACAATTGACCTTACGTTCAGCGCCAGTCAGCTCCTTTCCATCATTCCGCTTGGATTTGAATCACCAACGTACGTATCCACTGACCATCGGGGTCACCATTCGAGGTAAGTCGTAGTACCGTACAGGCGTACTGGGCGGGCACGTCGTTCAGACAAGAATCACAAGGAACTGAATAGAACCATACGGTGACCGCTACTACATCGCCCAAATAATTGGCCTCTGCGGGTGTGAACCTGCCAGTGATCTGAACTCCGTATGTCGCCACGAACCATCCTAACGTAGATGCTGATGCTATAGTTCCAGTCTGACGAGTCCCGCCAGTAGCACAAGCAACCCACCTGATCTGCCGCGACCATACCATGTCGACCGACTCGGACGCTCAGGCCGGCATAGATGAAGAGACACGTAAATCCCCCAGTGCAGAAAATCCCTTGTCACCCATTTTTCGCCTTCCACCCGAAATACTCGCAGGCATATTTGTACATTGCGCTCGCTTCCATCACAAAAGTCTCAGCGTTCGCACCTGGAGGCCTGGATGGGTAAAAGTTTCATATGTTTGCCGTCATTGGCGCGAGGTGGCCCTAGGTTGTCCAACCCTTTGGAGCTACCACTTCGTCGTGTCGCCACGCTGGACAGAGGAGCTCTTGGCTCGGTCAAAGGAGGCGCCATTGAAGATACGCTTCGTGCACCTCGACTGCGAGTCAGATAGTACCTGGTGGTTGGGTCCTGTGAAGAAACTGATGGACCACGCAGAACATATCCAAGAGTGCATTTTGTGCATTCCGTCTTCGTGCATCAAAGATCTTTTTTCCCAGCTCTCCTCGTGCCGTGCTCCTCGCCTGCGAATCCTGGAAATCTCGGTGATAGACCATTATAGTTCCGACTTGCCAGTGCCCATGGTTCCCTTTGGTGGGGACACTCCAGCCCTCCGGACACTGGTATTCTCGAATTGTCCGGTGCCGTGGCATTCGTTCAAGAAGAATTCCTTGACGACTCTCCTTCTAAGGCACGATTTTCTCGCGTGTGAACAGAAGTTGGGAGAGTTCTTAGCCTTGTTGAGCTGTATGCAAGACCTCGCACAGCTATGTCTCAGTGACTTCCTTTCCGGCTCCCTAGATTTTAATTCTAGCGCAGCGTTGAGTAGCTTCCAGAAGATCAGTTTTCCCAAACTTTCTCTCCTTGAGATCGAAGCCCCATTTTCGACGGTGGCCGCCTTTCTGTCTTGTGTCAACATTCCGTCACAAACAGAAGTCAATCTATACTGCATCCTCGAACACGATCTCTTCCCTTTCTCCCCTGATGACTACGCGTTGCTTCCTTTGGCTCTCGCACAAAGGTACAAATTGTCGGAAGATCAGAAGTCGTCCAGTCCGACAATTCGCTCGTTGGTCATTATATTCAATAGTATTCAAGCAAGACTAGCTCTCAGTGCGTCGGAATACGTCCGCGGCTCTTCCCTTTCCAAAATCCTAGATTGTAATGCTCTTCTGGATATCTCCGTCCCTGTGGATTCATCAACGCCGGGGATCGTCGAGGAACTCATGAGCAACATTTGTTGCTCCATCCCATTGATGGATGTTGAGAGTGTTCACATCATCGGGCCCCCCGTCTCCACGACCTTTTGGAGGAAGTTACTGGGACATCTTCGAGATGTACGGTACATCAAACTCAAGCAAGGCGACATGCCAGATCTGGCTTCCGTCCTCTCCCTTACCGCTCACGAGGACGTGGAGAACCGTGATGAATACTCTGGAAAACTGGCACCAGCGCTCCAGGAGTTGGAGCTCGACAGGATCGGATTTTTACCAGAAGGTGGCCAGGGATCTAGCATCAGCCAACGCTGTCTCTTTGACGCACTCTCCACTCGAGGCATTCCCGAAGGTCGCCTCACTATGACGCAGTGTGCCATAGGTGAAGGAACGATGCTTAGATCCGGTCCAATCAACATGGTTCGGTCGTGGGATGGCCTCATCACTATCCCGGTTGACAGTGAGAGACTCTCGCATTCTTCTGAGGAATCGGAGGAGGACGATTGGGAGGACGATTCTGATGATGAATGAAACAACGTCGTGGAACGAGTTTTTGCATGTATCTTATGTTTACTAGATGTACCTACTCTTTTGTATGTATCTGGTCCAGCCCGCCATTACACATAGGACCTTCAAAGGGGCCAGCTGGAGGTCGTGTGATCGAGTAGTACTAGGATGCCACTCCTCTCTCTCAACGCATTGGGGTGTGCGGCATTTTCTAGCCAAGCTTACTTGGGTTGGTGCCACAGAGTTTGGAAGGTTTTCAACGCCAACAACGCTCAACTTCACAGCAATACCTTGCCGTAGGCGAGTTTCCTGGTTCGAATGGGAGTTTATGTAAACCTTTGACGATTTGTTGTCCGACGGAGCTTACACAACTTACGTTCAACGCCTTCTACTGCAGTAACTGCACGGGCCGCTTCCATCACTCGGACTTGGGTCACCCGAACGTATCCACTGTTCATCGGATTCAGAATTTGAGGTGAGTCGTGTAGGCGAATCTGGCGGCGCGTTGTTCAGAGCAGCACCAACAAAGTAAGCTACATTGTCCATCACTACAAGTTGCTGTTAGGTGGCCCCTACTACATCACCCTACATTCGGCTTCGGTGAGTTTGGACTGCATATGTCGTCAAGCATTGTCGTCCTGACGCAAACGTTGATGCCATATAGTATAGTCCCAGTCTAACGAGCTCTTGTTTCTGGTTAACAAAACGTGGCATCAGCACGGACAACCTACCTCGACTGCTACAACCAAATGGAGACCGAGGCTCAAGCCCGCATAGACGAAGAGATACGCAAACTCTGGAGTCAAAGGAATGCCCTGTCACCCATTTCTCGTCTCCCGCTCGAAATACTCGCAAGCATATTTATACGTTGCGCTCGCACCTATCATAACGGTTCCAGCGTTCGCACTCGGAGGCCAAAATGGGTCAACGTTTCATACGTTTGCCGTCATTGGCGCGAGGTGGCTCTAGGTTGCCCAACCCTTTGGAGCTATCATTTCATTGTGTCGTCACGCTGGACAGAAGAGCTCTTGGTTCGGTCAAAGCAGGCGTTGTTGAGGATACGCTTGGTAGTCACCGGAATTTCAAATTCTGGTTCCTGGTGGTTGGGATCGTTGAAGAAACTGATGGACCACGCAGAACGTATTCAAGAGTGCACTTTGCGTGCTCCGGCTTCGCGCATTACAGATATTTTTACCCAGCTTTCATCGTGTGCTCCTCGCCTGCGAAACTTGAAGATTTCGGTGACGGGCTATTATTCTTCCAACTTGCCTTCGGTACTCTTCGATGGGGACACTCCAGCGCTCCGTACACTGGAACTCTCAAACATTCCGGTGCCGCGGTACTTGTTCAAGCGGAATGCCTTGACGACTCTCATTCTACACGGTGATCGTGCCGGGTCCAAACAAAGCTTGCAGGAGTTCCTAGCCTCGTTGAGCCGTATGCAAAGCCTCACACATCTACAACTCCATGACTTCCTTTCTGGCCCCCGAAAATTTATCTCTGGCGCTGCGTTTAGTACCCTCCAGAAGATCAGTTTGTCCCAACTCACCCGCCTTCAGATCCGAGCCCCGCTTTCGACAGTTATCGCGTTCCTATCCTGTGTCATCATTCCGTTACGAACAGAAGTCATTCTAGATTGCAAACCTGGTTTCTCCTCTGACGACTACGTCTTGCTTCCTTCGGCTCTCGCACAGAGGTACAATTTATCGGAAGACCAGAAATCATCCGGTTCAGTAATTCGCTCATTGGCCATTACATTCTATGGTTGGAGAGCAAGACTCACCCTCAGTGCGTCGGATTGCGATCACTGTTCCCCCCTTTCCGAATCGGACACAAAGCTGGGTTGCAACACTCCCCTCGATATCTTGGTCTCGTCGGGCCGATCAAGGCTGGAGAGCGTTCAGGAACTCATGAGCAACATCTGTTGCTCCATGCCATTGGCAAACGTTGAGAGAGTTCACGTCACCGGGCCCCCAGTCTCTGAGACCTTTTGGAAGAAGATGCTGGGTCATCTTCGGGATATACGGTATATCAAACTCAAGCAAGGCGACATGCCAGACCTGGCTTTTGTCCTCTCTTTCTCCGCTCGCAAGGGCATGGAGAATCATGTTGAACATGTTGAAAGACTAGTGCCTGCGCTGGAGGAGTTGGAGCTGAACAACATCAAGTTTTCGCTGGAAGGTGGCTGCGAACGAGGGACCTGCCAACGCTGTCTCTTCGACGTGCTCTCTACTCGCGGTGTTCCTGGCGGTCGACTCACTATGATGCGATGTTCTGTAGGTGGATCCTGTTCGTTTAGCATGGTTCGGTCATGGGATGGCCTCATTAACATCCCTGTTGTCGATGGGGCTGAGTTGCATTCTCATGAGGCCAAGGAACATTCGGAGGATGATGAGTCCGAGGATGACTCGGAAGATGGCTCGGAGTATGACTCGGAGGACGATGATTCGGAGGAAGATTTTGATTATGAGTGAACTACGGTGGAACAAGTTACAGACTTAAGTACAGTTCCTGCGCGTGTTTGGTACTAGGCGTGGTCCTGCGTGGTATAGATATTTATAGAAGCTAATGGGGATGTTATGTTGGTCCCTGCGATCGAGGCGAGCAATGATATATCTGATTCAAGATGCCAAGCAGAGTGTCGGGAGTGTTGAGAGATGGCGCAGGGGCGTTGGGTGACCGATAGGGACGAAGAACGTCGACCTGGGAAGCCCCATAAGCGACCCGACAAACCGTCTGACAGCACCGTACCGCCAGACGGCGACGATGCAACGCGCACGTCGGGAGGTCGCACGGACGCGAAAAACAAGTCAGACAGCGGCAAGGGCCGACAGACGGAGTCAACAGACGACAGGAACATACCTGACAAACCCCAATGCGAGATGGAGCACAAGGGCGGTGGTACGAGCAATCTCTACGACGAATCCGGGTACGCGCAGGTACTAGCAATGGTCGAAACGACCAATCCGACAGCGTCGAGAGAGCGCGCGGGAGGTACGGACGACATCCACGACGATGATGGAGGCCTTGGCGAGCCCCACGAACCATCCGACACGCCGTACGACACAGCGCGCGACCCCACGCACGTCCATGTCGAGCCGAGCGGTAGTACCGCCACCGAATCCCCCACAACGTCAATCGAAGGGGAGAGAGTAAGCGCGACCGCGCGCGGACGATCGACGACGAGCGCTGTCGAAAACAGTCAGCGCACCTCAACAGGCGACAATGGCTTACAAGAAGATCCTCCACCACCCAACAAACCTACGCAACGACCGACAGAACCCCCGAGCGTCAAGCTCGAGGGGGAGAAGAGGTTAGTTGCGAGCTGCGACATCGAATTTACCAATGGTGATGCAACCACATCGGGAGCGTCGGGACGCGTTGAGGATGCTAGGAAGCGGTCGAAGAAGCTGCAGAACGCGTCAGAACGTGAGTGAGAACGCTTAGAGCAGGAAGAGGAGGAAGACGACAACTGGGGGGCTCAAGACGAGCCAAACGACCCGGGAGGCGAAGCGGACGCGTCGGGAGAGTCAGGACATGAAGAGGACCGTAGATGTGTGTCGAAGAAGCCTAGAAATGCATTAGAACGTCAGCGCAAACGCTTGGAGCAGGGTGAGGAGGAGACCTTACCAGGAAGAGCTCCGAGAACGACTGCGACACCGAAACGAACGCGTTGTATTGAGATAGGTGACCAGGAGGCCCAGGAGGTGGCCAA
Source organism: Xanthoconium purpureum (assembly GCA_038090075.1). NCBI lineage: Eukaryota > Fungi > Basidiomycota > Agaricomycetes > Boletales > Boletaceae > Xanthoconium > Xanthoconium purpureum. Next base: position 19,312 of record JBBPMA010000358.1, on the reverse strand, counting down.
GAGGCGATGGGACACGTCGAAGGCGATTCGAGCCGCGTAATCGTTGGGGAACGCGCAGGATACGATGGGAACGGTGGAGAAATGAGCAGCACGCGCCGCGAGTGGAAACGAGTGGAAACGGAGGCGCTAGGGACCAGACGGGTCAGCATGAGAACCGCCAGCGCACGACGAGGAACATACCTTGGCCATCCAACCAACTTGCCAACCATCCCAGACAACCTCACACCAATCCAAAGCGACGGCAAGTAGGGATCGGTAACGACAGGGAGGGTAGGGAGTGGTAAGCGAAGTCCAAGGAGCAAAGGTGGAGGTGGATAAGCTGGCTCGGCCAGAGCCGATAAGTATACCGATTTGGGTTGTCTGTGTACTCATTCCTTGTAAGAGGCGTACAAGTCAATCCCTGTTATTTTACCATTCGTGATGAAGTCGGAATCCGAGACTTCGCAAACACCCGCCCCGGCGCCGACTCAATCTGCCGCTACGCAATACACTGCGCAGTGGGGTACAGCACGTACGTAGCCACTTCTAGTCTTCTGATCCTTATCCCAAACCCTTGTTTTGGCTCAGACATTCCCATCGACCCCGCGCTCCAGCAACAATCTCAGGTGGCAACGTCAGTCTTTGCCCGTTGCCATTCTCTGAGCATGCTGACCTCCGTCTAGTACAACGCCTTCTTATTACCAGTACTCGCAACATTATCCCCAAGCGGCCTACACGCACTACCAATATGCCTCAGCGCTGAGCACTGCGCAAACGCAGCAGCGACAAGTCATTGCTACAACTAACACAGCTGCGACCGCTACTAGTGGCGTGGACACAGCTGACGTGGCGACACTAAATGATGCGCTGGGTAGTGCCGGCGTAGATCTGAGGGTATTGCCTTCCCTTCCCTTCAGCCTGTTGATTGACGCATGTCTAGGCTGAGGAAGAGAGCTTGCAACGGTCGTACGACTCACATCAAGCATACCGCCCTTTCGAGGATCGCGCGAAGAAGCAGCCCACTACGCCATCCTTTGAGACACGTTTTCTCGGCCCAACGATGCGTACCATCGCAACGCAGCATAAAGTTACCAAGGTTCCAGAAGACACTGTGAATTATCTTGCCCTTGCTCTCCGGGCTCGGCTACAGGACCTCGTCGTGGCGATGATCGCAGCTGCTCGTCACCGTACCGACGCACAATATGACAAATTGCCGTCCATGTACGAGGACGGTACCCCGATGTGGAGTGTTCTAATACGTAGCGACTTGGGGAAGCAGCTCGCCGCTCTGGAAAAGACTGAGCGAGAGGAAGAAATGAAGGTTCGGAGGGAACGCAAGGAGCGGGCCGACCTCGCGGCAGCACATGCCGCCAGTCTGGCCGCACAAGCTTCTGGGGCCGGAGGAGGGATGGCTGTAGATGAAGAAGACGGCGGTGCGCCCAAGAAGAAGAAGAAAAAGGAAGGTCCTGGTGTCACGGCGAGAAACATGTCCGAAGATGTGCGCAAGAAAATGTCAAATGCGGTCGCCAGTCAAGCTGCGGGCCTCGGGGGTAAATATGCATGGATGACTGCGGCGAATACCTCTACTACGGCTGCGAAACCAAAACCAGCTGTTACCACAACCGCACCTGCAGTCACAGTGCCAGCTACAACGTCGACACCGGCAACGACGACCACACCCGCGGTATCTACTACCACCACTACTGCTGGGACGTCGTGGGCTCGTCCGTATGTATCTTCGAAGAAAGCTACAGCGTCCAGTCAAGCTGCCGAGGAAGATAATAAAATGTTGGTAACTATGCGGGATGCGATGTTTGTAGTGGAGAGGGAAAGGGGACATGGTGGTGGACGTGGGTCTGCACGAGGCTGGGTATAACGACATTGGTACACGCGACGCGTTGTTTGGACTTGTTTAGCAAAAGCCTTGGGAATAAACATTAACAAATAACGCCTTGTCCTTGAACACGGTTGGCGCGAGAGTCAACATGGCTGGTGAATCTTCGCCCCGCTCCTCGCTGATTGACGTGTAAGTTTTCACGACTCTCTTTTGCTCTATATTTCACTGCTCTCTTATATAGCACATATGAACAGCTACACTCATTTCTCGCCTGTCGCCGTGATGGAGGGTCGGTGGAACAGATATCCCAAAAAGTAATGCCCCGCATCCCGCAAATCCGTGATTTCTCCAAGCCCTACGGAAAGCCAACACCCGCGTCGCGCAAGGCGGTGGAGAGTGGCACGGTCACCCTTCCAGACGGATGTGTCTTGCAAGTGGATGACGCCTCCAAGGAACTCGTCATCGCACTCAGCGCGCATTTCGAGGTCGACGAAATTCAGGCGTTTATTCTGCTGCGATCGTATCTCTACGGCGAAGGACTGTCAACAAGCTCTGAGTCGAGTTCGGACAAGAACCGTGTCGAGGAGCTCATTGTTGCCATCACCCCATTCTACTATTCTGAACGCCTCTTCCTTCTTCGTATCTTCATCCCACTCTTCCGCGCTCAGGAGAACCCCGCTAATCCGATGCATGCTGTTGCTGTAAAGAGCCTCCTCAAGATTGCCCCTGACGGTCGTGCATTTGCCGACTCGTTTCTGGCCGACTACCTGCGAAGAACTCAAGAGAGCATACCAAATGCCTTCAGTGAAGATCCAAGGGCTGCGTCTCGTTGGGCCAAGCAAAACTCCAGGGAGCAATTGGTGATGCTGGAAGTGCTTTTCTGGACGATGTGGGAGTATGTCCCGTGCGAGGGCGAGCTTGTGGTGAAGCTGCTCGAAGCTGCTTACAACACGAATCTCGGCTCTTTGCAACAGAACTCTACGCTTCTATTGGACGAGGAAGGCATGCAAATCCTCCAGGATATTGCTGGTCTCTGGGTGCTCATCACGATTGAGATACTGAGACTGGAGAGTGTTGCAGAGCCTGGTGGTATCGAAATATCGGCGGTGCCAGCGGACAAGACGCTCTACATTACTTCTCCGGATTCTCTGAAACGAATACACGACCTCGTGACCTCCAATCCTGGCAACCAGTTCGCATGTATCTACCTGGGGTGGGCTTTTGTGCTTTCTCGAATAGGCACAAAGATCACAGAGATGAAGGAGGTCCCTGACTCGTATCGATCGTTCTACGATTCGACACTTGCCCATCCGTTGCGCGGTAAAGAGCGAGAACCTCCTTATGTCCTTATGGGTCACGTTGCATTGAGTAACGAAATGGGCTTGTTCAAGTTGTTGCACGACTTGTTGGCAACTTCGCCGCTCTTTGTCACCGCGGTCGCTTGGAGGGCAGATTCTAGTGTAACGGACCCCAACGCCATCGCGTTTCGGGCTGTACTGAAGGGTGCGTAATCATTCTCCAGGTAGCCCCGGTGACTAATCTCTTTTCAGGCTTCCTGATGGCTGCCGTTGAGCTGGTTCCCGTGGAGCTTATCCCAGATTTCGACTCGCTTGTTGAAGTGTGGATCGCCTTGTTCGGAAGAAGCGAAAGTCGTTCTGTCGCTGGCATATGTCGACAGTTCTGGCGGTCCGATTGGCGACAAGGTGTCGCACGGCGAGCAATAATTGATGTCGCGCGATCGCGCTTCCCCATCCACTTTAGACCTCTCGTCCGGCTTTTGCGTGCAATGACTGCGTCGGGATTCCTGGACACCGATCCTCTCTGTGTAGCGTCTTCCGCGGAATGCTCTCAGTCCCTTGACGAAGAAGAAGCCGAACGAGAGATTTGCGCTCAACATGTCTTCCATTACATGGACAAGCTCCCAACCTTTTCGCTCGTCATCCCACTCTCGTCATGCACGGGTCCCAACGCAGTGTATGAGAGGGTTCAATATGGACGCTCCGCTGCAGCGCCTGGATTGACTTACACCAACATCCGAGCTATCCGATTGCCCGGTGGCTCAATAATACTTCCTCGTTCCACCGGACGGCTTCTTAGTGGTGACGGTGGAGAGTTCGTCGCAGTATGCTGGCAGCACGAATCTAGTGGTTGGAAGGTGATCTTAGACGTGCTCACGGAGTACGTTACGCGCCGGAGTATACACGCGGGAACAGCGGACTTGTACCAAGACGTGACGTTTGGTAGAACGGGTCCTGGTTCGTTGCCTTTGACTCTAAGGCTAGAGGACGTCGGCATGGAGATTGGTGACGGAGGCGATGAGGCTCTTGCAACGGACGCACTCGACCTCATCCGCAGCGTCATACAAGATAAACCCGTTCTTGCGGAGGAGCTCTTGCAGTCTCTCGAGACAGCCGATTCCACTACCCAAACGGAAAACAACTCTGCAGACTTGGTGCAATTGACCATAATGATCCTTGAAGAAGCCCTCCGTCGTCCTCAAACGCGCGGCTTTTCTCGTACTCAACTCGTGACGTCGGCGATGAGCGTGCTCGCAGCGCTGCTTACGTTGCCCAAGTACTCCCTCCGAGTCTGGCTTTCCATCCGTTCTGCGACCACGCTCTTTGGTCCCAGCCAATCCTCTGGTTTCGCAGCAGTCGCTTTACCTGCAGAAAGAGCCACTGGACAATATACAATGACGCTCGCATTATTGAACCTCGTTCAGCAGCTCCTCCAAGAAGCCTTCAACTCCATATTGACTATCCCACCGGATAACCAGCGTCCGCGACAAGTCAAGGAGGAGGTTCTCATGCGAGCTGCAAACTTCGTACACGGCGAGATTTGGGTGGAACATTTGGGTTGGAAATACGCTCAACTTGGGGATCGCTTCGAGATCGGCAGACGGATATCATCGTTTTATGCCAATATACTTCTCCAGTCACCCCCTGCCATCAGCAGTCGACCATTCCCCACTTTGAGTCAGGCCGTCATTGAAACCTTCCTCCACAAAGCCACCACCTCTACGATCAATCCCCTCGTATCCGCCATTGCAGCTAGCCCAAGCGTCATTGGGTCGTTATACAACGCGAGGAGGTTCGGAGACGTCCGCCGTCTCATTTGCCTGCTCGAGTCGCACCTTCAACTCGCGCGCTTGGTGCTCAATTATAAGCAAACAGCCTCCAACAACAACAAGCCGTCCTTGCTTGAACAAGCGCTTTGCGCGAAAGTCGCCGGTGGTGCAGGTTTCTCCGACTCCGTGAGAGCCCGTGTAGATCCTGTGGACGTTCTCGCCACGTTTGTGAAGCAGAAGGACGTAGGGTCCGTGGTTCCTGCGGAAGCCATGCGCGTTCTTCATGCCCTATTAGCTTCCCTCTCTTTGGCGGTCCCTTCACCCCCGACGATCATCGGTCATCTTTCCAACCCGGAGGCTACGGTCAATTCCTTGGTACGCATAGTGGATCATCCGCTTGAAGAGTTTTCTCTCCGAAGAGCCATTTGGAGTTTTATCTCCCTCGCTGTAGACAAGGCACCTGCTCTCTCCAAGCTCCTCGTCACCGGCGAGTTCATCATCCCGAGCTTCAAGGGGAAGGAGAAGGAGTGCGGTGATGACAAAAAGAAAGCGGAGAGTGCGCTGGAGGTCGCGACTCAAGCCCTTGGCCGTTGGAAGGATCTTTGGGAAGCCAATCCCGCCCTTCTCGCGTCCATTCTCCATTTCATCCACGTCGTGTGGCAGCATGGCCTCGAACACCAATCTGTAATCGATAACGCCCGTCCAAACAAGACATTCTGGGACCAAATCGCCGCAATAGCCCGAGAGGAAGTTGGACCGGATCCAGACTATACCGTAGAATCGTTTGTCGTCGTTGATGGCGAACGACAGTCCAATCTTCACGAAGCAGTGGCCGCCCAGGCTTATCGTGGCATGGTCAAGTCGTACGCTATCCGAATCATTGGACAGGATATATTCCTCCAGCCAGCTCCGAAGTGTGCCACTGAACCTCTTTCGAAATCGCTGAGCTACACCCAGTTTATTCCCTCCTTTAAGGGCGACGACCACCTCAACGACCTTATCCTTGAAGGCGCTTCCAGCTGCTATGATCCGGGTCTATACGACAAAATTTCTGGGCAACTTTCGCAAAGCTTCCCTAGCCTTTCGCTCGACCAACTTCAGTCGCAAGACCCGGTCTCGCAGCGCGAGTTTGGTGACAACTTTACGTTCTCACCGAAGTTGTTAAGGAGCAGGCTTCGACTATGCGTCAGTGATGAGGACGAAATCGATTCGATCGAGAAACAGTTGTTGTCAATCAATCTCAACCTTTCTCTGGCGCACGCGCAGACGGCCATGGCGGAGGCTTGGCAATTCCTGTTGAAACAGACGCTGCCGTTCATCCGTGTCCAACAAGGGACGAGGCCAAGTTTGTTATCGTTGGGGTCGACCATTTCTGCGGCTGTCGCTCAGGAGAAAAGAGGAGGTGACATGATGGCGACCATCCATGGCGTTCGACTCGGTCTCCTGCTCTCCGTTCTCGAGGTCGTATGGTTCTCTACCACAGATACGGACGCAGAGGTTGAGTCGTTCATGGCGCTCGTCACCAACGTTCATGAGCTGTTGCAAAACGAGGCCCAACCACCCGCCGCGTCGTTCCTCGGGAAGGTGTCCATTCCATTCCACAGGACCCTCTTACAGATCTTGTACTTTTGCGTCCGGCAATGCCGCAATCTGACGACCCGGGCCAAGGTTGTAAATGCGGCTAAACGCCTCAGAATCACCGGACTAGTTGAAGCCACCTTGAATCTCGTCGTCGACGCTCTTCGTCTCACGTTTGACTCTGCGCGGACACGTCTGGACTTGGATCTCGACCGCGACATGGAACTCCTCGTTGCCGTGTTCGAGCAATGTACTCGGCCGGACTTGAGCGCATCGTCGCTGCCGTGGCTGATGCGGTGCCAGGAGACGGACGTTATCAAGTCGAGTCTCGAGTTGCTGGTCCGTACGGATATAGCCGGCATTTCTGATCTGCCGCTGCTTCGAGCCCGACGAATGCCGCTATACGCGCCACACGTCTTCCTCTTCCACATGGCCCTCGTCAGCATCCCGTCCGGAGCGGAGAGATTTGCGAGCGAAGGGGTGGTTTCGGCATACAGTAATAACACCATCAGCGCGGCCATCAGCGAAGGTCTGATCGACGTCGCGTTGCCTGAACTTCCGGGAGAGCGCAGCCCAGCGCATAAGGCATATTGCTATATGCTTTCCATCGTGGCCGGAGTCGTTTACACCTTGGGGAACCAGCATCGTTTCTTCAGTGCGGATGCATGTGGCATGATCCAGCTGTACGGGAAACAAATCGCGCGTGCGCTGTCCTGGAGTATTGGCGATCCCATCACACTGCCTTTGTTGGAGGAGATGGAGCAGACTGTCAACTTGTTTTATGCCATCGCGGAGAGCGTCCCCCCCACTGCCACGAACCCCAATCCGGTGGTCACAAAAGTACTCCGCGTATTTTCTACTCGCGCGCTTGTGTTCCTTCAGCAACTGAACTATGCCTTGACGCATCCGAACCATCTCGCCAGGCTTTTGGAACCTGTCACCTCTGAAGAACGAGCGGCTATGGAGAAAGAGCCGATGGACTCCTCGTTGACCCAACTTGAGATGCTGGACCTACATAAGCATCCTCTTACGGCGCGGTTGGTTCACATGATGTTCAGGTTGTGTAGTTCGATTGTTTCGACGCTCGTTAGCGTCAGCCGGGCGTACGACGTTCTTCTGAAGGAACAAGAGGAATGGCCCCTCCAAGAGGCGCTCATCGTCCCTGTACGTTATTTTCATTTCTTGGTTTGTCCAAACTGTTTACTGAGTACTCTCTCCTCTTAGCATTCCAAGGTCGTCCTTGGAGAGCCGACATCTTTAGGAACGTTGCTTGAGCTGGCAAACTGTACCCTTGACGTACTACGCAGTCTCGTCAACCGACCCGCTGGTCAAGCGATCGTACCTTCGACCTCTATTAAAGACGTACCGCTGGCCGTGAGCCAAGTTACGCTCACCGCCCGACGCACCCTTGAGGCGCTCCTCATCTACGCGGTTACGCAGCTCGCGATGTGGCTTTCCAAGCCCGATTTTGATCCCACAACCACGGAAGCGGAGGCAGAGGAACACAGTCATAGCCACAACGCACAGCTGGATGCGAGCAAGGGCAGGGCGCCAAGGGCGCTGGCGGAGAGGCTGAGGCGGGGTATGACAGGAGAGATGACGGCTGATCTACAGGCGTTGCTGACGCGTGCTCGGCCCGTGCTGGCGAAGAGCGAGGAGGTGTTGGGCAAGTCAGAGGGGGGCAAGGATTTGACGCTGGTGTTGTCGCAGTTTTTGGCGGAGCGGATCGTTGTGCCGGCTTGATGCACTTTCGGGTGTTTTGCTGTTTTTAGAGTACTCAATAAAAGTATTGTATGATAGCCGTTCTCTCTTTTCGTGTTGTATATTGATGAATCCATTCATCCAGCCAGTCCGAGATCGAGTCAACTACAGTATCCGCGAAGGTTCTAGTACTTGCCGATCACCTCGAATCTCTCACTCTTCCTTGATTCCCAGTTAACTTAGACCCCGAGAAAGGAAGTGACATTTTTACCATCCCACGCTTGATCAGACGGGAGGACGTGTGTAGACGAAAATATGATCCATAGATGCATCCTACATAATCTACATCCAGGTTAGTAGAGGACATGGTGCTGGTCGTTATCGTATTACTGATGTGTGCCACAGACTCATGGCTATTGCTCTTCAAGGAATATCTTCGTGATTCTTTGTCCTTCCCTCGCGCGTATTGGCCAACATGCTATTTCATCGATACGCTTTCTAAGCTGAAATTCGACCTTATCAAACCATTTTCAGGTCACCAAACGACTGCTCTTAACTCCTTGCTTCAACTTTACCGCAGACGTCCCCTTTCCAGTTTGTACTTGACCATTAGAAGTCACACAGCCATGAAAAAATGATACATATGATATGCCACCCTGCTTGCCGGGCGCATGTTCTAGTTTGCCTCGTAAGCCTCCATTTCCTCGTTCCTTCTCGCGGTCGTCCCCCTCGAGGCTAGGGAGACTGGGTGGCGAGTTGACATGCTTTACGGCCAGAAATGTGATCCCGAACCTGTTCTTGCAAAAATCTCGACTTTTCTCACCCCAACCCCGCCAGTTGCTATGGTTTCTCCGTTTTGTAGGGAATCTGCGCACAGGATCTCCGAAGTCGCCGGGCTCAGGAAATTGGCGATGGGCTCGGCCTGTCAATACTGGATGCCAGTGGCTCCTGGCGTGCACACGTTCCAAAGCGCCATGCTGTTTTCGGATCGTCAGATGGTGGGAATGGAATGCAATACCCGAGGGGGGAAAGCTATACTAGGCCATGCTGACGGGGGAGATAAGCTTTGAGGGAAATCATTATGCATCATCTCCGAGCACCTTCGCAGCGCGCCCGCGCCCGCGATCCCCGAGTCAGCTAAATTCCTCGAGCGCTGTTATGTAAATATTGAAAAACTGTCCACCGCCGAGATGGCGCGAAACGTCGCGCTGCGCACGTACTAACATGGAACACGGATACTTCTGCTGCCCGATGTTTCATCCATAGCCATCCTGTAGATCCAGAAACCCGTGTCTAAGTGGTTGGCTGGTGGATGAGTGCGTCCATTGGAGACCGTCAGAATTTCTTTCTGGTCTTTCCTGTGGCCATGGGAGAGCACTGGGCTACCAATCAGATGACTCGGTTGCGAGCCGCACAAACGCCAACAAGCCTGAACAGCATGCCAGAACAATCAGAACTCTACGCCTCTAACTCTGGACACATTGTTAGGCGGGTCACAACTGGTGGGATGCGGCTAAGTACCAGCCATTTGAACGTCATTTGGTTAGAACTTCGAAGCCGAGGAATTCTTATTGATGTGTGGCGGCGTAATCTTCGATCGTCTAATGACGTGGGTCCTGGCAGGTCCACGCCACAGCCCGGCACAACAATGACACCAATACTACGATGAGTCTGTGGTTAGCGTACTGGGCTTGCCAGTCGCTGGACCTAAACTGGAAAAAAATTCTTCTGCTTTCCACTAACGTTGATCAAATTTGCTGGCCGTGCTTCCTCCCACACTTATCGCTGGGAAAGCATTTTCAAGGTAAGGGTGTACTTCAGCGAATCAAGTGTTGACAAGAGAATGCTGTAGGTATCGGCATCGGACTCGGCCTCTTGCTGGTTTATACCCAACGGATCTTGTTCGGCCCATCAAGTGCAGTGACACAGGAGGTCAGGTTTTGGCCCTCATTCGTGGCTTCTTCTAGCCTTGTCCCCTTGAACGTTCCCCGATGTGGCTTCCCAAGTCGTAACGCATGGCCCGATTCCATCGAACACCTTCGTTTCCATTCCTTTTGGTGCAGGATGGATCCAAGATACAGGTGACTCTACGGGTCTGGAATCGTGTCAACCGTTCTTGGCTTAGTTTCCAAGCACGTTCCGGTCCAGCCCCGTCGCAACATATAAGAGCAGGGTGATATGACCGTCCTTGAACCATCAGCTCCCCGTTTCTAGATCATGCGTAGCACCGTCCCCACTCGTCAAGCACGCGCTTATCGTCACGCCTCCGACATCCCAAAGGACGTTTGGCGTGCGCTGTTACAGAATGAAGCAGCCGCAAACCTTGTCCTTCCGTTTGCGAAGAAGGCGCTGAACCTGCCTCGCGGGAGTGACGACCAACTATGGATCGCCCTGTACGACGACACAAACAGCGTCGAGTTTGTGTTGTCTTGTACCAAGGGGCCCATAGATTGCTACCCCATCTTTATCATCGCTTCCAAGTCGTCGGCCCAGATCGCTCAGGAGGAAAAACGGGGCAAGAATCTGGCCGATTCCTTGCTGCCCCTCGTCCTTCGTCTGCTGGAGGAGGTCCCTGCCCAGAGGGTATTCTCCGTCTTCTCGATCGCGAGGGTGACAGTGAAGTTTGCCGAGGTCTTCGAAGCCGAGGCCCACGGACGCCAACTGTATGGCATTCGGGCTCTCAAGCAGCCCTACTATGACGCCACCTTCACCTTTTGTACGGGTGAGACCCTTAAGAGGCCATCCTCTTACCCATGGTCTGAGGACGTCACTATCTGCCTTCTTCGTGCGGATATGTCCCATCTCAAAGGGATCGCTGCCTTGTGCAAGGCATTCTCAGAGACATCGGTGAGTACTGTCTACGTTGTTCGCAATGCATCGTGTTGACACTCGTGAGTACAGCCACCTTTTGTACTGGATGACGCCGATGCGGAATTGGAGGCCAGGCTGATGATCACCAACCAGCAAGTTTGGGTGCATATCGTTGAACAGGCTGGTCGGGAACCAGAGATTGCATGCCTAGTTGCGACCACGAGGGAGTCGGAGAACGTGACGGCGGTCACCAAAGTTTTTACAGCAGAGCAATGGAGGGGCCGTGGTTGTGCCGCACGTCTTCTCTATCGTGTCTGTTCAGAGTGAGTATCCATCGCCGATTGACTTGTGAGACGCCTCTGACCCTCTGGTAGAATTCTTCAAAAGAAGAAACGCGTCGTCCTCTATGTTGGGAACTCGGATGAATTGGCGCCCGCACGCAAGGTATACCACAAGATTGGGTTCCAAGGCCTTAACGGTCACCACGTGAAAGACGTGGAGCCATGGCTTGAAATCGGATTCGAAGGCACTGCTCTCGGTTATTGGTAGTTATCTTCGGACTTCCGGTCCGAACCTTTCCTAGCCCAGGAGTTAGATTAGTTTTGCCTTCGAAACCATTCCACTTTGCACTGTCTGTATAGTTGTTTTTGCTTTCATGTATCATGTAGCATAGGTTACCTATTAGAATCAGGATCCTCTTCGGGTTACTGTAGATATACCACTGCACTAATTTCCATTACTTAATTACGTCGTCTGGAGACAGATTGCTATCACTTTACAGTCGAGCTCACGCAATATAGACACCTTTCATAACGTCAGAACCTCTGCTCCAGTCTCTGTGATCAATACCATGTGCTCAGCTTGTGCGCTACGAGCGCAGTTCTATAGTGCAATTGTGAGAATTCGGGGAGGTTCGTCTATGAACCAAGGGATTGCTTGCCTCGGTCGATGCTGTCCATCCATCTGGGAATATCCATATTTTGGAATTGGATCCTTGGATGATACAGGGCTGGAGTCGTGCATGATATGAGTTCAGCAGGGGCCAGTTACGTTGAACAAATATACATACCTCAATGGTGAAGCAATGTCCTGGACGCATCGTCCCTGGTTCTTCGTTCACTGTCAAAAGAATTAGAGATGAAGAACTGGAAATGCTATGGGGACGAGTGGCATACGCGTATGGTGTATCCAAGGAGGCTGATGGAACACTCTCCCAATACCATGTCCCAACACCGCGTTGCACACCGAATAAGGGGTGTTGCGCAGTAATTCGTGGATGGCCCCGCCGATCGAATTGAACGGTCTCCCAGGTCTACATGCGTTGATCCCAGCCTCCAAAGCCGCGTTGGTTATTGAAACTAGGTCACGTCCGGGTTGGTCCTTCGGATACCAACTTATTTGTCACCTTCAACGAACAAAGGCAGGAGGCGTGCGTACGACAGTGCCGACAAGATACGTTTGGGAGGTATCTCCGTGATAACCGTCAAGGTAAACGGTGATATCAATATTGATGATGTCGCCGTCTTCGAGTGGTCGACTGGTGCTCATTGATTAGCCTCACTTCAGGGTGCGATAAACTCAACACACTCGTCTGGTATTCCATGTACAGCTACGTTGTTGACGCTGGTACAACACGACCGAGGAAACCCCGAATAGAGTAAAGGGGATGGGTAAGCACCATGGCCGACGATAAAGTCATGAATCGCAGCATCGATGAAATTCGTCGTTACACCAGGCTATACCAAGATTGGGGTCATTATGCCGTCCACAACTCGACTAGAAGGACCATCCTCACCCGAACAAGAGTCCCTGAAAACTCGCGAACTTTGCGGGCTAGCTTCGCAGAAGCCCGAAGTTTCGTTTCTTCCTCGCTTCCCAGTCGGATTCGGCTGTCATCTTCGTAGGGCTCCCGAGAAGGTCCGCTTATAGAGGCGTGAAGGCTGCGTTCATCGTCCGCGAGCGTCCGCGCATACGACGGCCGCCTAATGCTGGACGGTACTGTGCGAGGCGAGATGTGGGACACACCCCAGACAAAAGGTTCCTCGGGAAGAATTACTCTGTAACCCCCGGAAGATACCTCTTCATCTGAGACATGCGTGGAGAGGAAGCGCCCACGGTTCCCAAGACATGTCGGTAAAAGACGGTTTGAAGTCACTGAGTACCTCGTCCAGACATTCCTCCAGATGAACTTCGGGACCATATTGGAAAATGAGCGCTTATGTAATCAGCTACTTAGTCTGACCCCCGATACAGACCAAACTGTAGTACCAGCCTAGAAGTGTGATAGAACAGAGAAGTATCATGATCCGAGCTTCAAAAAGGTTCCGAACTGATGTCCGAGACAAACCTACTGGCGACAATCAGAAGTCGGGGATTCTTTTTTAGCTACTCGCTCGTAATCGACATCACAAATCCCAGTCCTCGAGCATAAACGCGAGCACGCCAAACGCAGACGCAGTATCCGACGTACCCCTCGCCAAACTCTCCGCACCACGCCGTACATACCTCACTAAACCATCCAGCTCCCCCGACAGCTTTTCCAACCGCGTCGACAAGTCCTCTTCGGCATACGACGGCGCACCCGAGAACGATGTTTCGGACATCCCTCTTTCCTTTCCCTCACCTTGGTCTGCTTCAGCGTCAATGTCACTGTCCGACTCCGACTCCGAGTCGTCTTCGATATCGGTGGGCAGGGGCACAGAGAACCCGATGACGTCTTTGCGCTGTCGTCGTTGTCGACGACTTCGATGCCGTCGGATGCTGATCGACAGACATGAGATGTCGTGCGTCGTGTCTCCCGCAAAGGTGGTAAAGAACGACCGAAAGTGGATACACATGTCCAAGATGCTTAGTATCGCTTTCGAGAGGGAGGATGTCTGGCGAACAAGTGGAAGGATGATTACGGGTACAGATACAGGGTGCAGCGAGGTGGACGTACGGTAGAGTCGAGGAAGCATTTGCATAGTAGCGTCTCGAGGCTATGATGGTGTCATCAATGAGTAGCATGTAGGTAGTATGGCCTAAGGGAAGCTTACTGGTCATTATGGAGCTTGATCATCTCATCAAGGGACTTGGCTTCTTTGAATGCAGTTTTGAATTTAAGCACTTGGACATGGATCACCTGAACAACCGAGACGGGTCAGGCTTGTACACTGGCGGATCGGAGAAAGAGAACATACGTTCGTGGTCAGGAAGCTGAACACCATGCTGCCGTCCATCGTCAGTTCACTTTGACAACAAAATTAGCGCTGTATCACCGTTTACTCACTTGACGAACCACGAAAGCTTCCCTCGCATCGCGTAGAATACTTTGAGTTCAGACCGCAACCTAACGTCGGTCACCGCCCCGCGAAGCAAGATCCTCTCCAAAACACATTTTGCCCTCCTCACCTGGAGCAAGAAGACGAAGAGCGAACAATAGTTTTGTAGGATGCTAGGAGTGAAGATATATGTCAGGGGGAATGGTACAGCGTATTCGACCAGTAGCCCCTCAATTGCCTTGACGGTATTGGAGATCGTAGCGGCTTTGGAACCCCTGTAAGAGAGCCGAATAAGAGAGGGGTCAATCCAATCCGAGTGGGTTGACTCGACGACATCTCTGAAGGCACTGTTCAGGAAATGAAAGTCGTTCCACGCTTGTTGGCTATCCATCTAGACGTCATCAAATCAATCCAATAAGCCATGAGAGAACAAGCACTAGAAACACATACCTTGGCGAATACGAGATCGCTGAAGTTGCTGATTACGTCTCCCCTTGTCATCAAATATAATCCTTCGACAGCTGCAAGGTGTCTCGACAGTTCGCATTCTTCAGTGAGGACCCGCGATAGTCGCAAACCAGCAGCAAGACAATAAGCAGAGAGCTCCTCCGACACCAGATGCGACAACGATTCGGAGTCTCTCAAGCCCGCGGCGCTGGACTCGAACAGTCGCGTAAAGCTTTTCCAATCGAGAAGGGGGTGATGTTCTTCTCTGGCATCTTCCGAAAAGAAGAAAATACCCATCATCCGAAGTAATCCAACTGCCTTGCCAGCCCCTAGGACGTGGTCAACCATAGGTCCCAAGAACACGGGAATAGCGGGTTGTTTCTCCTTTCCATCCTCCAGGACGACAGGACTTCGAAGACTGTAACCGTCCGCCCAGAGGTCAGGGTCCAATAGCGGGAGCTCGTTGTCTTCGATGAAGAATTCCTCGTCGAGGGCTTGGATATCATCTAGGGAGTCCCAGATGTTCCGGACGGGCATGCCGTCTTTGAGCCATTTCCCGATCATATGCCAGATCGGTTCTGATGTCTTTGCAAAGACGGTGGCGAGAGAATCGGAAGCAGAGACGTTGCCCATGGACCATTGTTCCTCTGCCGCCTGTAGCAAAAGGTCGAGCAGAAGCGCCGAAACGACCGCGGATGGAAGTCGGGTAGGCATATTAGGCATGTTCCAAACAGCTTGGTCAAGTCTGGAGTGAGATTGGCAGATATACCCGACGAGTCGATGCAAGATGTCCAACACGACATCAAAGGTTCCTGAAAACGTATCTCGGACGTCTTTATCTAAACTGAGAAGGCTGACGACGAGTGGGTCACTGCACCCGGCGAGTGCACGACAAATTTCCTCTTCCTTCTCGGCGCACCATCGATCGAATATTTGGATCTGTGCGGCCACAGCATCTGCGAAAGCCTCAATCGTTCTCGAGCGGATGTTGTGGGTGAGCAGGCGCATTGTTCCACTCGGAGTGATTTCATGAACGCAGGAAACACTGTCGAAGATGGCAGAAACAAACTTTCGTAGCTGACACACAGTGGTTGTCACCTGTGCGAAAGCACCCAAGATCGATGACTGGGCTGTCGATGTAAAATGCAGTAGACGCGGCGCCGTCGGAGAAGGCTGGGATCTCGTCAGTTTAACTTGCACCTCGTCAACGACGGAACTGGATACATACCACCGAAGAAAATGTGTCTGGGGTGGTGTAGATCATAAGATTTTCCCGACCTTGGAGACACATCAATACCTCGCGCACCGCATCGCGTTCGTGAATATATTTCTAAACGGTCTATACTCAGTATAAGGTCTCGGAAAGATGGTTCGTGCACACCTCCCGTTCTGGACCGACAAGGGCCAATGTTGCCCTCTCCCCGAGAACACGAAGCATCGCAGGACCTAGCGAGCACAATCAGAGAATGAGAGAATGAAAAATGAAAATACACACCAAGAGTTGACGGATCGCCTATATCAAACGGCCGCGAAACATCTACATCGATTTTCCAACCATCTCTCCAGTATTGCTGTGCCTTGAGCCGCTCAATGAGCTCAAGGTGATTTCGTTGATAGTGAACACGAGGGTGAGAGTGGGGCTCCTCAGATGTCTTAGTAGCGGGAGGAGGTAAATCTTCAAAAGAAGGTGGTGTTCCGTCGCTGTCTACAGAGTCGTCTTCATCCCAAGGTGAAAGGGACGGTGTGCTTCCACCGCTGCGAGTTTCCCATCCTTCGATAGTACTACCAGCGGGTAGGCCATATACTCCCTCCCAGTGTTGTCCCTCGAATGGCTCTTCGGCAAGAATCTCCTTCCATGTTATGGGTGTTGGAGGTTCCGATGGTTGAGCATCTTTGTATGCCTCCACAAAGGCAAGGGTCGCACTACTGGGAGCAGCTGATAACAAGACCTTCCTAGGGGTATCAGATAGAAGGCGATTTGAGGAACAAAAACTTACGAGCAACTGGAGATGGTCCGGGAGGCGTGACAACTATGTGGGAAGTTAGTGTACGAGATTCGTCAAGCAAGAGTTTATCTTGGTCACTTTTATCCGCTCGTCGAGATCTGTGAGTTCTTTGGCCTCCTGTCTCACTTTACTATATGACTCCCGCAGCGCATCTGCTAGGCCGTCATGCGAGTTGACGCTTGCTTTTAGAACATGACTATATTGCCAAGGCGTAAACCTACTGACATGGAGACGATCAACTGGCACACTACCCTCTGAAGTGTTTGTCCATCGCAGCCATGTCAGTGCTTGCTCCAGCCTTGACTGCGTATTCCAAGTTTTTGGACACGAAATCCACGGCAGTACGATAGTTTTCGTCGTCTGTCTCTGGAGACAATCCAGTCACTTGGGTAACGAGGGACTGGCATAGTGGTAGAAGACGCGTGGCTTGTCGAGTGGCGGGTCGAGATAGGCGCGAGTTGGGACGTGTTGAGATACGAGACTGTGGTCTCAACGATGAAGCGCTGGAAGCTGGCCGGGCCGAAGACAAACTTGAAGGTGGTCGCTGAGATAGGCTCGACGACGGCCGTTGTGTTCTCAAGCTTGAGTGAGGTCGGACAGAACTGGACGAGATGGGGGTATTCATGGGGGACTGTGGCAGTGCAGCAATATGTTTGCGCAGGACGAAAGTTGATCTAAGCTTTAGTCCTTACCCCTGTCCACCCTGTAAGTTAGCTACCATGCACCGCGATTCAAAAGCTGAACAGTATGCGCAAAAGACAAATATCCCGTAGTTGTCCACAAGATGGCAGTCGCGGCCCAAACCCGCATCGATGAAGAGTTATCAGCATACAACCTGCGTACTCAAAGGAATACCTTTCCTCCTATTTCCTGCCTTCCGACCGAGACACTCTCCACCATATTTATCCACTGCGCCAGTAATAGCTACTTCGGAAGCTCCAACAACGGCACTGTGCCTTCTTGGGTCAACGTTTCGTACGTCTGCCGTCGTTGGCGCGACGTCGCTCTGAATTGCCCAACCCTTTGGACCTACCTTTTCATAAACTCGCAACGCTGGACAGAGGAATTATTATTCAGATCGAAGCAGGCGCCGTTGAAACTATACATGATGATGACAATCTTATGGGGGGACGCCATAGTCCGCGGGCGACACCTTGTGGAGCAAGTGATGTTGAACCACGTAGAACGCATTCAAGAGCTCGATCTTTTGCTCAACACGGATGTTTCCTCCATCATGTCAATGATGCTCTCCCCACGGGCGCCTCGCCTGCAAAATCTGGCGATCACATTGACCACCGCCAGATCTGAGGAGTGGCCGGTGCTCTTTGATGGAGATACCCCCGCCCTCCGTACACTGAAACTCAAAAGCTGTCCGCTGCCATGGTATTCGTTCACGCTGAGCGGTTTGACAACTCTCAGTCTTGAAAATGTTCCTGATCGGTTTCAGCGAGACGCGGTGGAGTTTTTACCAATGCTGGGCAGTATGCAAGGCCTCAGACATCTATATCTCGAAGATGCCCTTCCTAGCGCCTCTAATTTTCTCTTTAGCCCAGCGTTCGATGCCTTCCAGAAGATCAATTTACCCCATCTCTCTCGCCTTTTGATCGACGCTCCAATTTCAGCAGTCATCACGTCACTATCTTGTGTAAACGTCCCATCGACGACGGAAATCAGACTCGGCTTCTCTTTCGAAGATGGTTTCCTCCCTGACCATTCCATCGCCCTACTCTGTTCGGCTCTTACGGAAATAATGCCGGAGGATTGGATAGCATCTGGCCGCACAATCCGTTCGTTGGTCATACAATCCCGCTTTCGGGACGCTGCAGTTCTTACATTCAGTGGAATGGAACGTCATTGCAATTCCTTTGGCTTCCTGGGGAACCCGGACTGGGATTGCAACATCCCTCTCAGGATTACTTTTGACTGGGGGGACGATGAAGAGACCATCAGCAACATTTGCTGTTCCATACCCTTGCCGCATGTTCAGAGCATGTTCTTCAGTCATTCCCCATTCTCCCCAGCTTTTTGGTGGACGATGTTGGGACATTTTCGCGAACTACGGCACATCAAATTTGGCCACGACGTGATGGCGGATATAGCTCCCATACTCTCTCTTACCGCTGACGAGGATCAAGGTGCCAGGCATGATCAAGATGGGGATCACATTTTAGTGCCAAGGCTGGACGAAATAGAACTCTATGGCATTACATTTCCGCAGGAAGGGGATTCCGGTACCACTCTACAATCTCTCATCGACGCTCTCACTACTCGCAACGTCCCTCAAGGACGACTCAGTATGGTTGATTGTGACATAGATGGATCCAAACGTTTCGACATGGTTTGGACATGGGATGACCATGTCGTTAGTGGGGGTTATCCGGACTTCCCGGAGGATGGTTCGGACAACGAACGTAACGACTCAAGGAGTTCTCCAAGTAATTGAGAGTAATTGATGTAGACTAGGATGTCATGTATTCCTGGACCGTTTTCTTGGACTTGTACATAACACCTCAATAGCACTGCAATTCATCGGGGCGAGCATGGGTAGTATGGTCTCGAAGGTTAATTGCGTCTCTCCCTGCCAAGCATAGCCAGCCATCGCACCTCATGTGCCGCCTACAGACCT
>JBBPMA010000357.1:0-27649 GCA_038090075.1 Xanthoconium purpureum | reverse complement strand
ACGTATGTAAAGAGCATAGCCCGTTGCCATCCGTTCTCCATTATCTATAATATAATATGTTCTCGCATCGGCGAGTTGCTTGTCACTTACAACCATGTCCTCCAAATTCAGACGTGTATTCATCGTTAGCTGTGGATCTACAGCGTTTATCAAGGTACTCTCAGCTATTCGATCGCTTAGGCTGATCACCCTGAACTCTGTAGCCCAGAGGCGAGAGGACGATTGAGGAGGTGGGTCTTCCGTTTGTTTCGTCCCATTTATACCGATATATATTGCCCCTTAGATGAGTTTGGAGGCCGGGACAAAAGCACTGCTCGATGCGGGTGGGGCGCATCGTACTTGTCGGCTGAAGGCACCTTGAAGTATGACCTTGCAGGAATAACCTACGACGCCGTCGGAGCCGCATTTGTCGGATTTTGCTACAGCGAAACTATGAGCGGTCAGGCAGGCCTTTCCATCTTCCATCTTACCCCGTCGCAGGTCCTCACGTGCTATTGCAGAGTGCGCTTTATAACCTCGGCATGACCGGCATCCCGATAACAAATATTAATAACAACTGCTCCACTGGGAGCACTGCCCTCGTTCATGCAGCCAATGCCGTCAAAACTTCCCTTGTAGAGTGTGCACTTGCGCTCGGGTTTGAGCGGATGGCGTCAGGGAGCCTTACTAACCAGTACCCGGACCGTGTCGGGCCGACCGCCCTGCTTGGTTTTAAGACCATAGAGTTGGAGGAAACACTGGGCGAGAACTTTGGTCCTGTGGCTCCAAGAATGTTTGCAAATGCAGGGAAGGAGTTTTGTGACAAGTATGGCGCCGACGTTGGACACTTTGCAAAGATCGGTGCGTTCTAGGTGTCATGTAAGCTGTCATCGTGTGGCGTTTGCTGAAGGAAGCTTTTGTCTCGACATGACAGCCTCCAAGAATCACAAGCACGCCGTCAACAATCCATATGCTCAGTTTCGGGACGGGTGGACGGAGGAACAAGTGTCGAATTCACCCAAAGTTAATGAACAGCTCACTAAACTGATGTGCACCCCAACATCTGTGAGGCGACAGATTCGTTTGTTTTCTGCGTTCGTAAACATTGATATGATACCTTTGGACGGATAGGACGGCGCGGCCTGTTGTATAGTCGCTTCTGAGGAATTCGTACACGCTCACAAGCTTGAGAACCAAGCCATCGAAATCGTTGCCCAAGCACTCGAGACGGATGATCCAGCTACGTACGAGTCAGGGAGTGCTATAGAATTAGTCGGGTATGGGATGATAAAACGATGTGCAGACAAAGTCTTTGCGCAGGCTGGATTTGCACCGGGAGGGGGACGAGACGAGGTTGGTGTGATCGAGCTGCACGACTGCTTTGCTCCTGCCGAGGTGGGCGCAATGATCTCTCGCCACTGGTCGACAATAACAGAGATCTCTTCAATCAGCTTTTCACGTATGCTGCTTTGGGTCTTTGTGCACCCGAAGCAGCTCACAAGCTCGTGGATGACGGCGATAACACTGTAGGCCCTCTGTACTCAAACTCAAGTACAGTGCTGAATTGGCGTAGTACGGTGGGAAATACGTCATCAATCCTAGCGGTGGTCTCGAGGCAAGGGGTCATCCCATCGGCGCGACCGGGCTAGGGATGCACTTTTCCATCACGAGTTCGTGTCATGCACTCCCTCTGTAGTCTACCCACTTATCTGATCCCAATTCTAGTGCAATTACGCGGTTGTACGTTCTTTCACCTTCATTCGTCGTACAGTTCACCGAGATAATCTTGATAGGGTGTGGCAAATCCCAAGCACACAACCTGTTCGATACCGCGGACAAGCGAGGAAAGTATGGCCTCGTTCACAACCTGGGTCTTGGTGGCGCGGCTGTTATCAGTCTGTTGCGTCGTCCCGAGTTCTTTGAACCCAGCGGTGAGGACGGTCGGACAAGGTGTGCTTTTCAGGACTCTGCTTATCACGTTTGTTGACCCGTGGACCGGACGTCAGACTTGGGTATAACCACGCGACGGAATGCAAACCGATCACGGTTGTGGATCTAGACAAGGTCAAGGCGAAGAAGTCATCGAACTTTGCGCTTCAAGCAGGTTTGGCCAAGCTGTAATGAGGTCGACGGTGATGTTACTGTCGAGTTGCAACACGATATCCAAGGGATTGTGGACGAACCAAGTCGTCTGGTGACTTGGTCGTCTATGATGCAGGCTGCCCGGATCGACGCTACAGTAATGCGAAATTAGGTCCGGCCTATCGATTTGTGTTGCCTGGAAACCGAAACTGAATATACGACGAATCATATGCAAATAGGGGGTGCCCGAACGAGTCACAAGCAGAGAATACAATGGGGAAGAAAAGGACTGCGTATCGTTCTTTGATGGGGGGTGGCCCTCTTGGATAAATACGATCTAGGAAATCTGAGCAGACGTGGCGCACGCAGACCTTGGATATTTGGTGTCTTGGTTGTGTGGATGTCGAAGTGTAACAGATGAATAGAAGTGATGGGACGGTAGTTCCGAGTGAACAATCTGAGAAGGGGCCTCAGGCTGAGGATGACATGCGAAGCATTACAAGTCACGATCTTCCGTTCGTCGGTTTGTGTGTTCTGGGTCCCGGATGAGAGTAGTAGGTCTAGAGATCTCACTCAGGCTGAACACTTTCAGAAATTCAGATAGTGTACAGAGTGTCACACCCCAGCCAGCTCTCCATCTACTAAATGCCCCACTGAACAACTCGCCGCCAACAGCTCCCGAAAAGTCAGAAGAAATTGACAAATGTCACTTGTATTATGGTTGACATATCGTATCCACAACTATTCTCTCTATTATCATATGTCGGTGAACTGTATGCTGGTGAATCTTATGATGGTAGTCGATACGAGTCCGCAAAGCCATTACTCTTCCTCCATCGCCTAGACGAGCAGTCAGCAACCAGCAACTCAAACGACAAAAAACAGAACGCACGTCCGACTCCGTGTCAACTTCTGCAGTGACAAAGTCCCCTTCAGTGAGCAACCGTCCCTCCAAAAGCCTGCCCATGTGCGTCTGGCCAAACGACATCCCCTTCCTCCGAATGCCAAGCAACCTCTTGACAAACGGGAGCGGCGTATTTTGGAACGTACGTTGAGTCTGTCCGGCCAACGAGCCACAACGCTGGTCAGGCGCGATGAACCCGTCACATTCGATTATCATGTCTTCCTCGTCTTGTAGGTCTGGGGAGTAGACGCAAAGGAACCGGCATAATCGGATGTAGGCGTCGTAATCGCTCAGATAGAGTTGACCCGCGAACACATTCAGCTGGCTCATGAGCGCCTGAGGTGGCGTCCAGGCATCCGGAACGGCAGGAACGTTGTACAGGCTGAGATCGTCGGTTGGTTTCATCGACTTGGTCGTTCGCGGCGTGTACAAATGAAGCTGGACGTGTTCACTCCTGCGAATCTGTGGCAGCAGCTGATTGACTTCGTGGGGGCTGAGGATGACAAGGACCTGTCGGACGGCCGTCTTACTTGAGACGATCCACTGAACGGGCCGTAAAAATTCGTCCATCTTGGACGATGTACCATCTTCAACTGAGTCAATCGTTCGACAAAAGTCCTGCGTAGCCAGGATCCAACGATTCCAGACGTTCGACTCGTTCGTAACTGCAGACGTGTCGTCGAGAGTGGTGAAAACGGGGCGAAAAACGGGGGGCTCTTTGATGATAGTGCCGGTCTTTATAAAGCTGGTGACTTCCTTGGAGAGCGAATGCTTCGCTGGCGGCACTTTTGGTGGACGTTCCACCTCTCGTTCACGTTCGACTTCGTGCGTAACCTCTCGTTCTTGCTCTTCGTCCATCCCTCCCTCGCGAAGCGAGGTGACGCCGAGGTTGATGCAGCGTTGGCGAATTTCGGGAACGGTGATCTTGGTGATCTTGGACGACTCGTGTGGTGCATAGAGTTCGGCGAGCGACTTGACCTCGGGCTGCAGCCATTCCGCAGATAGCTGTTTTGGCGGTATCTCGTCCGCGCAAAACTTAGACCAAGCATCATAACGTGCTTGGTGGTTCATCCCTTGTTGTGCCCAATGTGGCGTACGCTGTTGGATATCGTCGCATGTCTCGCGTATAGCCCAGTGCAGGATGTCCGCGGTGCTGATGGCGTCCGAAGGACCTTTACCAGCCAATGTTCGCATGCGCCGATCGATTTCGAGGGGTGCGAAAAACATGAGCGAATGACTGTGCCCAAGTTTCCGCATCCGCATGCAACCTACGAGTGGCAACGATTAGAGCTGTGCATCGAAGCGATGTCAACCCTACGCACCTTGTGCTAAACGATCTTTGGTAACCTTAGGACCTAGCGTGACGGCTGCTCGGAATCCGCTCGGGAACTTGATGTCTGTCCCACGGGTATGAGCGTCGTCGAGGTAGATGACACACTGATCCAACTGCTGCGCGAACGGCGATGACAACAGGAGCTGCGTGTTGCCATCTCGCGTGAGGACCGTCAACTCGTCGTCCTCGTTGAAGTATATGGCGGCAGATGCATTTGCGCTGACGGATAGCCAAGCCTCGGCTAACTTGTGGTTCTGCAGGTCGAGCATTTGAGCGCCGACATCCAACAGAACGCGGATTTCGGGCTGTTGAGCCACCAAGATCTCCAGGAACTCAATCGTTGTGCTCCGTTCGCCGTTCTCATGGGTGGTGCGCATGTAATAGCTGTTCTCCGGCTGTAATAGATAGGACAGAACCTTGGCGTTGGTCCCGCGTTGATGATCAGGGTCGCGCTGTGTAATGTGTAGCGGCAATAAATATCGTCCGTCATTCGTTCCCGAGAATCCTGAAACAGAGTTGAGTAAATGATCGAGAGGCCTGGTTCTCACTTACCAGTCAGTAGACGCTCTTTTTTCTCCGCCAGGTCCCAACCCGAACATGCCAGTTTCGAAGGAAACTCTTTTGCTTCCTTCGGGAACACAACTCTGGCAAGGAAGAAGTCGACCGTGGCATGATTTCGAGAGAAGAGGGGAACAAGCGAAGTCTTCCATTGTTCGGTGGACTTGAGGTTGATTCCATTGTAATTTCGGAGGGAAGACGGCACGGAGGGACAGTCTCGAACCCAATGGTCGTAATCCAACGACGGGTCATCTTGTTTCAACAGCAACTCAAATGAGAGCCTGAGTTGCATTTCCGTCAGCCCCCCGTAGTAGTACGAGAGGCAGGTGAGGACGATTGCCACGTCCGGGTGTCCATATTCAGCTTTCGGTGCTGGTACGTCCTTTGCGCGGTAGGGTACTGCGAGCATTGTGCGGTTTGGCGCAAGACCATAGTCCACACGCCAGCGCTGGTCCTGGAAAGCGAACAGAAGAATGTCCGTGGCCAAGAGACCACGGAGCAGAAGCAGTCCTCCCCAAATTGCACTCCGTCGGGTATAGTCTTCCACTATCTTAGCCATCGACAGTGAGACGTCCTTGTTCATGACAAAGTGGCAAAGCGCTTCTCGGGTTTCCGAATTGAGTTGCTGAAAGTTGAAGTTGGGAAGAAGATTGCCGAGGGCATCTTCTGTTATCCGGGATACGAGGGCCTTGGCAGCGTCAGGTTGCAGGATACGGATGTGAGGGAACGAACCAGGTGGGCCAGCCTGGTACTCGATACCCTCTGTGAATGAAGTTCGAAGGGACACAGCGTGCTTTTTAACAGCAGAGAGAACCTGTTGCGTCGTCGTCCATCGATCAGGGGAACCTTCTATGGGCTGCTGAAAGCCAATGGTGTACACCAGTTGATACCGGACGTGAAGGATCTCGTCGCTCTCGTCCAAAATATCTCTGGAATGCGAGTGGAGCCACTTCTGCAAATTTAACAGTGGCATGGCGACGTGTTTGTCTGCGGATAACTGTTTCTCCACAGTCACCAGCTTGAGCGATAGGACATGATCTGGCTGGACAACCAGGACGCCACGGTTGTGCTCACATTCCGACATGAGTGACTTCAAAGCATCAACTTGTGGTGGGCCGAGTGGGAGTGATCGCGAGAACGGGATGTAATAGATTGGTCGGTTGACAAGGCCGCTCAGGCGGTCAACGAGGATTTGGAACATCTGTGCAGTAAGCGCTTTTGGGACGATGACGCGGACCAGCTGATTGCCATCGGCAAGCTTGGCAACAGAAATAGGCACGATAACGGATGATTTTCCTTCGCCCATGTTGAGCTGCATGGCAGTATTGTCTCCCGACCGTGGTGACACCATCTCGTTCGCAACATCAACCTGGATGCGACGAATCAGGAAGTTGCTCTGCAACTGATCATTCAAAGAAGATTGGTTGATATCAGAGGACAGACATGTACATCATTAGAGAAAAACTTACCTGGATCAAAACCCAATCCAGCTCAGCTTCGGGATCCCACCCATCACATCCTCCATTACTTAACTCCTTGTAAAACTCCTCGTATTGATGGTCTACTACGAGACGAAGCAATCGTCGAGCTCGTTGGAGCTCAAGCAACAGTAATGCCAGCTGAACAAGGGACTTCTTCCAGGCACCAGTGAGCTTGATCAGTGATGCTGAAGCGATGGATCGAAAAAGTGCTGCAGTCGTAATATGTGGCCATTGACCTGACCGTTCAAGTGCTCTGTCACTCTCATTGCTTGGACCAAGGATCTCCTGTATACGGGCCAGACCATCCACAAAACTCTCCTTGCAGAGTATGTGGTAGTCTATAAGGATGTCAACCACCTCATCAGATGGTTCCTCCATCACAACTTGCGACACAGGCACCTGGGGCACCTGGTCACAAAAGTGCTGTGCACTTGCTTCGAGGTCGGATGCGTATTGATGTCGGAACAAATCTTTGGAATTGCTCTGAACAATTTCAATTAGTCGCCGCAGTTCATGGAAGCCAGATGATGAGAGCGGTGTCTGAGCGGCCACAAATTGAGGGAGATGGTCTCGCGACTGTAACAACGGTGGTGGCCGAGTGAATATGAGCTGATCGAGGGCCACTGATGGTGACATCCGAAGCCGAATATCAAGTGAGGGGTCAAACCTGTACGGCAGTAACGTCGCTGATTGGGCTCCAGAACCTGCGCTGACGTTGAGAAGGATACGCTGGACACGTCCGAGATGGTCACGGAACTGCGAATTTCGAGTGCAGCTGCGGAACAACTCCTGGATCTTGATATTCAAAAGTGCCCTATCATACGTGTTGGAGTTGAGTGCAACTGTCGGAGGGGTGGGAGTTGGCCATCTTTCAACGACATTTTCGGCTGCGATTTTGGCCTCTCTACCCAACCGAGTATTATACGCCTTCCGTTTACGCTTCATGAAAGCCTGGGACGATTCGCCCTCTCTAAAAGGCATGTCGTTCTCGGGGCAGAGATAAAGGGGTTTCGCGGAGGAGGTCACGTAGGATGAGATAGTTTGTCGACTAGGTTCGTATCCGTCTGAGAGATCGTAATCCAGATGAGGAGGTGGATTCTCCGCACGAAACGCCGGGTGTACCGCGAATGCGAGGAGCGTTGGCACGAGATCGCTGAGTTCCTGCGAATGGTATGCCATACAAGGAAGGGTAAACAGAATTTTGAACCGATCGACTGACTTTACGCTCACTCGCAGAAAGTTGTAGGCCGAGATCCATATCGTTGAAACGCGGGGATTCAACCAAGAGCTGTGGTACGTGAATGATAGAATAGCGTCTCTGCTAAGTTGATTTTCCCATGACTCGGTGAGGCCCACCACATCTGTCATGGGGATTGCCATGATGTCAGTGGACCACTGGAATATCGCTGTGGCTGCCAAACACACTCGTTGCTCAGCTGAGTCGGACGGTATCAGGTCGCGAGAGGGGTAGATCATGTCACGGTCTTTCCTGGAGAGCTGTGGAGAGGTCTCCTCGCCTAGAAGGTGGCAAGACCGGCGCAGGCTGCGATTGAATAGATGGCCGTCATGTGAAGGGAACTTCTTGAGCGCCTCGACGTCCCAGCCATCATGGAAGACCTGCAGCTTTTCCAGGTGCTGCTTAATCTGCATGGCGGCAAGGTATATGTGGTGGTTTTGCGAGCGAGTGGGGAGATCCAACCAGTGGACAACCTGTATGTTCTTGTATCGCGTGTGCAGCGAACGCGACGGGCACAACGATGCGATCAAACGCAGAAGCTCGGCGTCGCGAGGACTAAACTTCATGATCGACCGACAGCTGGCTGACCGAAGAAGCTCCAATGCCTCTTCCGTACCCGACCTACCAGTCAGCGGATCCGCACTGCACCCGCTACTGGTCAAAGCGTGCAAATAGGCGCGATACAGTTTGTTTGTCAGGCTGACATTTCCCGTCAAGCCACCGAGGTCGGTATCGACTCTGTACGTCTGGTATGTGGTCCGCTGAGGGGTGTCTGCATGGACATCGATGTCGACACGGACATGGTGATCATTTGTCCTGAAGGAAACCTCGCTCTCGGGGATGAGGACGCATCGCGGGATGAGCTCGCCAGCGTCGACATTGTCCCTACGCTTCGGCCGTAGTACAAGCTGATTGATCAAACCGAACAGCGTGCCAATAGATTGGTTCTCGTCGTACACCATGCCACGGATGTTTCGAGACTGGAGGTCACCATCTCCGTCAACAAAAAAGGAGAGGCCGAAACGAGGCAAGGCGACCGACAACTGTAAAGACGGTAGTAGTTGGTCGGGGTCGATCGGTGACACGGTGACAAGGAGGTTTCTGGCAGAATCGAGTGGCTTCAAGAGTTCAGATAGCATTGTCCAGGACGGGCTTCGGACGTCTACAAGGCACCCCTGGCCTTTGCACATGCGATACCGGCCTGGCGTACAATCGACGACCCAGTTCTCTGGTGAACTTTCCCAGGGCTTCTCAGCGGGGCGAAACTCCACGACGGACGTCGAGAGGTTCAACCAATGAATGTGCTCTTTGATCAGCACCGCAGGGAAGTCCTTCTCCAGCTTCTCTCGCGGAATAAGCTGGAGGATTTCCGAATCACTGGCGTCCGGGAGTGTTCGTTTGGTCCGTATCATGAGATCCCTGTCACGGAGAGAAAAGTACACCTAGTAGGATGGGCCCATGAGTTATCGAAGTCATACGATACAGTTCAAGGACACTGCGCGCTCACCTGATGGCCGGAGATCATGCCTCGTGTCGAGTAATCCATTCCAGGGATGTCACTCGGTATGACATCCAATACCTGCTGCAGAGACGTTCAGCAACTCGCGTCATGCCAAGCATCACAAACAACCCTTACCTTGCCAAAAATAAGAGTATACAGTGGATGCTGCACAACTGCACATGGCAGTCTGCCCAGTGGCTTTCCATCAACCAGGAGCGACCCGTCAAGCATGTTGAAATATACAGCTTGCGAACACTGGGTTGTTGTTGACGCGGTCGTGCACAGGTACCAGCGGGAGTGCGGCTCTGGAAGGGGGGACCACTCCGAACCCGGACGATAGTCACTCCAGATTCTTCCAACCGCGAGGTCGATGCCTTCACCATTGGAGTCTGCATTGACAACATCACCAAGAACACGCTCCAGAGCGTACGAGAGGCGGCGATCTCGGTCAATGAGCAATTGGGAGTACGGCGATAGCGTAGACGTGTTGCTGGGCGTGTTATCGTGGATAAGGATGGCACAAGACAGGATGATTTCGACATCTTCTGGACAACCAAAGAGCTGTCGGGCCGTGGCTGGGTCGACGTCAAAAGTACTTCGACAGATGGCGGCAGTGTCCCGCAAAAGTCCGCGGAGCTCCTCATCGCCCGGCGTCCTCGTTAGCTTGTCTGATAGCTCCTGGACCCACGAAAACACTTTCGTGCGCACAGCACGAAGCAGCTCGACAGCTCGCTCCAAGATGCTCTCGTCGGGGTTGGACGCAAGTAGCCGACTGAGCAACAGAGAAATCGTGTTCATCGTGATCCCTTCCAACCAATTTGCCTCGACGTCTGCAACCAGGCTCGTGAGTTCGTTGACGAGCGCGTGGCTAAAAGTATCCTCCTGGAGTTCCTTATGCCACCTGAATTCCGTGCTGGAGACAGGGCCAACTTGCATAATCGCCTGAGTCACCAAAAGGTGGATTTCCGGACAGCGGAAGGTCAACGATCGGTCACGGAGTTCTCGGAGAACGTTGAGCCATTGGATCAAGCCTCCGCTGCGCAAATGACCAAATGCGATGAATTCGTGGACCGACAGATCTTTATGGCAATCAGCCTGACCCGCCAATACGTCGTTCGAGGAGTGATTCGTGCCGTCGACATATGGCTGGAGACTCAGATACGGACCATCTTGGAGCTGGTGCGTACAGAGTCGCTTGACGTTGATGTCGCCGAAAGCGTTAGCGACATGGACGTTGTTTTGCGTATCAAAGTCGAAAAACTTGAGGTTGTTGCTGACACGAATTTGGTCCTCCGTCGCCGGGATGAGCAGCTCTTTACGGTGCGGTGGCTTCGAAGTCGAGGCTAACGTGATGTGGGATCGTGGATGTGCCACCAAATAAGGCCGTAGTGCAGTGTAATCTTCGAGAAGAAAGGGTCTTTTACCGCGATGGCGCTGGGAGCAAAGATTGATCAAAAAGTGGAACGTGACGTTTCGCCACATGCTGAAGCTCAGTGGACAATTGAGCTCGAACACGACGGTGGCTGAACGTAGCTCGTCGTCGGGGAGGGGCCACTCGTAGACATCGATCTCCATTGTGTTGAGTTGTCGCTCAAGTTCGCACTTGGGACATTGTCTAGCAGTATGAACTCTCGCTCCTTCCACAGTCACGAACGTATGATGCATCCCGTCTGATTCGGCCTTGATCTTGGCGTGCTTCTGATTCGCCTTCTCCAGCTCCTTGACCTTGTTCTCAAGCTCGCGCCGTGCCGCTTCTTCAATCCGACGTTTGAGCTCTTGGAGGTGCGCTGACTGATCGTAATAGCGGACTGCAAAAGCGTCTTCAGAGAGTGGCGTAGAAAAAACGGAGAGGTCGGGATCTGAGCGAGATCGGCGACTAGAAAGGTACTGGTGTGCTAGCTGAAGACGACGGAGGCTCGTAGCCTTTCGAAGCAGCAAACTCTCCAGAATATCGGGATGAATCTCTGGAGAGTACTCTTCGAGCAAGGGTATTTCCTCGGTGGCAATCTTGTCGAGCGCGACCCAAAGCTCGATCATGGTCAACAACATGATCGAGAGCTGCTCCGGATTGTTTGCATACAATTTCGACGCAGCCGTGGAGTATTTGCTCGCTAAAACCTCCAGCTTTACGCAAGCCGTGCCTGCGCCCGCATCCGTGACACTATCAACCCAGGCGTCGATGCCTTGCTCGACTGCAAACTCGATGTCGTACAGGGTAAGGTGCGGCGCGGCGCGGAACGCCTCTGTGAAAAAGACTCCGTCGGAAGACAAGAAATTGTCGAGAGTGCCGCGGGGACGATTTTCAGGTTGGAAGGGGGTGGCAGGAACAGGGTCATGATTGCGCAGACACTTGGCGAGGTACTCGTGGCTGAAGGAGAGCGAGAGCTGTATGTCGCGGGCAAGGTCAAGTTCCGAGAATGCATGGGGTGGTGACGCGCGTTGGGCAGCCTGTACTTCCTCCCACCTCGCGTCAAGAAGCTGTCGAACGCGACCACACGTGTCAAGGACCGCCTCCGCGAGCCAGCCAGGCGCGAGAGGGCCGAGTTTCCTCAACCGTCGGCTAATTTTCCTCGACATGAAATTGAGAAGATCACTGGAGAGGTTAGCCTGGATGGCTTCCCCGGCGAGTCTGGCGAGGTAAAAGATCATAAAACTTTTGTACGAGTCATGACCTTGGGGGAGCGGTTCCAAAGTGGTCTGGATCGCGACCCTGATGAGGAGCCAGAGCGACGAGCGACGCCAGGGCGCCGACGAAGCACTCGAGCCGATCACGTCGTCGCCAATACGTTTAGTGACGCGAACGATGCTCGCAGCGGGTTGACCGACTCCTCGCAAGATGCCGGTGAGTAGTTCTATGATATGGCGTGGATGGGGAGTATCTCCGCGCTCGGCAGCGGTGTCCCCCATCCCAGGAGTCTCCGACTGCTCCAGCACGTCTTCATTCATGCAAACGAGAAAATTGGCGAGTTCGGAACGGAAGATGGTGTCGTCGAAGACAGCGTTGGGAATCTCGATGGCCGGACCGGGGTACGAGCACAGAAGCTTCCCGCGCGTCGTAATGACAGAGCTGGCCTGGGGAGAGACCTCAAAAGCCGCATACACGGTGACATTTTCCTGCTTCTTCAACAAAACCCCCGCGTTCTGCGCGCGAATGAGGAATGCGAGGACCTCTATGCGTGAATCACATCGTCAGCGGACACGAAACGCGTCGCGTCAAAATTTGAACGCGTACCTCCGGTGCGCATCCTGTTGAGCTGACTGGTGACGCGTTTTTTGTCGAGTCTGGGAGACACGACGGTCGCTGCGAGGTTTTCGAGCATTTTGGCGATGGGCGACCACTCGGGTTGGTCGACGACCTGCGTGTATGCTTTGGCGGCGTCGAGGACGGTTCCGATGAGCGCGTTGTCGTTGACGATGGACAGGTCGTCCGCGCAAGGAAGGCGCGGGGGACAAAAAACATGTGTGATGATGTACTCGAGGGCGAGATTGTCTTCCTCCATCGGGTGGTTGAAAAGCGTTGGATGGTGGCGAGGAGTAAGGACGCGTAGCACGCGCCAAAGGGAGTCTAATTAGAACGCCATTTCGTTGTTAGCAATGTGCTTGCCGATACTATCTTTTTACGTCAACCAGGTTGCGCTGACGACCCTGCAGGCAAACCTACCTCCTCTTCGATTCCAGTACTGTACTTGGGTCACTCTGCCAGTGACTTTGTGGCGTCCTAATTTGTTCGACGCAGAGACGGGCCATTGTTGGAACTGGCCACCGACGACGTTGTTGAGTGAAGCGTGTTTCCGAGCCATTCGGATCGATGAGGACACTGCCACATCGATGACAGTTCCGTGACGTACACTTTGAATTTGAATCTTCAAGGAACCAACGACAAAATGGAAGAAACGAAGAATTCCACAATACACAATAGATACAGCTCTCTTACATTCTCTCCAAAGCAGCAAAACGCGGATATCATGTAAAAAAAACGGCGAAAGAATTTTAAAAAATGGGCAACCCCACCAACGACGGTCAGAAAAAAAAAATCACAAAAGTCGATCAACGAACCGAAACCGCGATTCGACTCCCACCTCACGAATCACAACGCAAGAAACGGAAGCGGCCTCGCCCCCGGATCACAATACATCCTATACACCTGCCCCAACACATCCGTCTCCAACCCCCGAATCCGCAAACACCTCTGAAACAACTTCTTGTCAATCGTAAACTGCACTCGGCTCGCAAGGTGTTGGCCCGCAACCAGATCCTTGATCACCCCCGCAATCAACCGTTGCTTGTGCACGTTGATCAACGGCTCGAGTTGCATCGACGGTGGGAGCGTCGTGAGTGACTCAAACACTTCGGGATGACACGGCGAGTCGAAACTAGCCCCGTGGGGATCGATGGACACGGGTTCGTGGGGTGCCGTCGGATCGATGAGGTCAGGGAGCTTGCTATATCGATACAGCTGTGCAAGGTAGACACCTAGAACCCTTCCTGTCAGCTTATCTCATCGCAAACAACATCCTTAACACCCACCAATGAACGGCACACACGCAGACGGCGTGCTCCCCTCCGCACTCTTGCTCCATGACTGCGAATCCGAATTGCTACTGCTCATAATCGTCGACGCGTGCGAACGCACGTCAATAGGCTTCGCATCAACCATGGCCGAAATCGCCTCATGCATCGCCTTGAAGCCATCCTCGGCGTTCACAAACTGCGACAACTTTTGAAAGATTTGCATCTCCCAGGGACCTACCCGTCCCCAATGACGGTGCATCGCCTTGTTGACCCACTCGTTGCGCAACCCCGCAAGAACGGCAGCCAACGTATGAAAGTTGCTATGACTGTACGATTTCTGCGCACCACCAAGTCAGTCAGCAAGACGTCCCCCCCACCCAAATCGACACACGTACAAATGCAATCCGGATAAACTTGGACACGAGTGTATGTCGATCACTCGGCGGCGTCATCACGATCTCCGACACAACAAAATTCGCCATCAAATTGAACCGTCCCCGAACGGCAGCTAACGCGCTCGTCTTGTCCACGTTCCGCGATTCCAGCTTCCACTGCGCCCGGTCTTTGAGGTATTGCGCCCAGTCGAGCACGTCGACTTCTCGACACGACATCCAGTCGTCCATGATGAGTTCCTCGGGTTTGATACCCATGAACAGCTCCCGGTCGATCATAGAGAAGTGTTGGGCCAGCACATCAGCTTTAACGCCCAACACCCAAGATCGGTGTAATTTACGGCCCACAGGCGCCAGAACCCTGGTAGGTGACGTGAGCGCAGGCACAAGTGCTGGTGGAGGCGCAGGAGCCAGGGCCGGAGCCAGAGCTGGAGTTACCATAGGCGAAGACCCATGCGACGTCGACGGTCGAGAGAACACCCGACTCTTCAAAATCTCGAGTGGAACCACGTCCTCCGGTGCAGGTTTTGCGTCCGTCCCTCTCATCGGCGAGCCAAGTCCCGTATCGACTGGCGTCTCAGGAAACCCATACGAAGACCCCGACGCCGGCGCAGAGCTGAAGTAATCCTCTGACTCCGAGACCGAGACCGTGATCTGCGACGGCGTCGCAGGCAACGACTCGCGATCCGCCCACCAGCTTCGTCGCACAGACCCCGTCTCGTGCTGATCAATGTCATACGCCTCATCTTCCTCGTCGTCGTCCCCATCAAAGAACAACGGACGCTCGTCGCCAAAGTCCCCCGCCGCCATACGTTCCTGGATCGTCCGCACCCATCCATCGACCTTGAGCGCGTTTTCCTTGCGCCGCTGAGGATTGATCTGGCCTTCAAGACGCTTCAACGCATCGTCGACACCCCCATCTTCATCGCCCTCGCTCAGCGAATCAACGATCGCGTTCACCTGCCACTGCTGGATCCCATTCCCAAGACCACCCCCGACCGACACTGCCGAGTTCTCCGACGCGACTGAGTCCCGCGACCGTATCCCCATCGACGACACGCTCTCCCCCGACCGCCTTATAAACTCGAAATCCCGACGCAAAGGAAGCTTCCGCGGCACCTTCCTCAACCCAGGCGGCGGCGGCGGCACATGCGCATTATTCTCAACGTGACATTCCGAAGACGTATCCGACAAATCCAGATCGTCGATCGACACCACGTCAAACTGCCACGGCGGTTGCGCCTGCACCTGCGCCACCAGCGGGTTCAGCCTCGACCGCGAAGACAAGATCGAGCCAAACGACTCCGTGGAGTGCGTCCGCGTAGACAGGGTCGCCCTCGAGACGGCGGATACACCCGACTTGTACGACACCGGTCTGTGACTCATCATCGCCGTGTCGGTATGCTCCTCGTCCTCTTCAGTCACCTCGGATACGGACCGCAAGTGATGCGAAGACGCAACGCTCATCACCGGTTTCGTCTCAGATTCCGCACTGGAAACACCCGACGTCACGGACGACGGCGGCTCGATCATCTTCAAATACTGTTCCACGCCACCACGCACGCCTAGCAAATCCCCGCTCGCGCTCAGCTCGAGGTCAAACGCCGACACGTTGGCAGGGACAGCGATTCCCGTATCCACCGTCTGCCGCGAGTTCAACACGCGCTTCCATCGTCCCAGCCGTCCGATCGTCTTGACGAACACACGCGAGAGCGCGCGCTGCGGAAACGTGATAGGCGGTGGAGATTGCGCGAGGATGGGCGCTGGACCGGGGGCAACTGAGATACTAGCTCGGCTCTGTTGAAGGATATTACGCTGGAGCGGTTGTTGGAGAATGGCAGTCGATGCAGAAGCGACCGCGTTCGCCCTGGGCGGCAACGCGACGCTACCCGACAACCCAAACGCAAACGCGTTCCCTGACTCCCCACCACTACCAAGGAACACCGAGACTCGCTCTTCGGGCGCGAAATCAAGGTCGACGTCCGAGTCGTCTTGGTCTTTGGATATCGCCTCCGCGAACTTTTCTCCAAGGACGTGCGTCGGTCGCGGTTTGGTCGAGATGCTCTGGCGTGCAGAGGACGTGCCATAACGACGGCGGGTGTGCGCCTCTTTGCAGTCCTTGACGACCTTGATCAGCTTGCGCACGATGCTCTGCGACCCCGCCAGTTCAGCATCGACCACGAACGCAAAAAAAAAATCCGGAGGACCAAACTCACCAACCCGTCCTGGTGTCGCTTCAACACCGGATCCTTGACCAACGTATTCAACCAACTCGCCAACAACAACCTCAGTTCCCGATTGGGCAAAAAGTCCATCACGAAGAACGTCAACAACCAGTACCTAACCGCGACGAACGTCCGAACCCGCACGATCTTCCTCGCCAAATCGTCCTGCTTGGTCACGTGCCCACTCAAACTCCAATGGAATCGACAAATAAGCAAGTGACACAGGTCGACGGCAGAGATGTATGTACGGTAGGTGAGGAAGAAGTTGAGGAGTTCGTCATAGTTGAAATCCGAGGTCAATTGGGCGATCCAACGTTCGATGGTGGCTGCGAGGAGGACGCGGCGGCTGTTCGTGTTGGCGCCGGGGTCGTCTGAGGAGATACGCAAGTTAGGTATGTCGACCGAAGGTTTGCCACGGCGAGAACCAGTCGGCGAAGACACGCCCGTCCGGCTACCTTGCGAGAGGGAGAATTCATCCGTATCTACCTCGGAGGTCAAACTCGCCTCTCCCCAGAGAACGAACCGAGGGTCGTCACGTGGGGTGGCACTATCATCCGCGCGCAACGACATCTTGATGGTCGTCTCCCCCACAGAATCCGGGAACAAACGGTCCAAAAGAGGAAGACCACGGTACGTTTGCAGCACATCGAATACTTCGGTAGAGTATCGCGAGTGGATGCTCGTTTCCGGGAGTGGCGCAAGCGCAGGATCAGGCAGTGGGATGTCCGAATCGTCACCAAACGGGGAGACAGCTACACGGGGCGACGGCGGCGGCGAATCAGCGCGTTCGGATTCAGTCGTGGACTCTGCTTCCCGTGGAGACGCCAGGCCGTTCCCAACTTGACGCATCACGTCGTCAGCGCGTGCAGTAAGACCAGACTCGAAGGACTGCATTTCACGGAGAGCGCGGGGCAGGGGAAGAAAGACCGGATCGTCGCGTGGAGTGGGTGAGTCGAAGGCGATCCCTGGACCAAAGGGATTTGGGATATAACTAGCTCCAGAGGACCCCGAAACAGAAGGCGAAGGGGGGACGGATCCACTGGGCCACTGCATCGTGTCACCAAAGATGTCACCAGAGGGAGGCTTATCCGGCGGGGGAACCTCTGAGGAGAGCGTACGGGGCATGTCAGCGCCCGTCACGCTATGCGAATGGGTACGACCTGTAGGCGTAGGCTGCCTCGACGGATTCTCGGACGCAGGCGTACCGGTGGCAAACGTCTCTGGAATGGATTTTGTGCGTCTGAGGAATATACGCGCTGGACCCATGTCCTGAGTCGGCGCCAATCTATTTGCCGTCGCAGGCCTGTGTTTGTTCTGTGCGAGGATGTTGTGCATGCTCATACGCGACCTACTCCTAAACGAACGGCCCTGCGCGTGGCACGTGTCGATGGACGTTGACACTTTTTGGGCTTTCGATTCTGCTTCTGCAGCTGGTGCAACCGCATCACGGTGTCTAGTTCAGTCGCCGTGGATCAGTTCATCTGGAAGAAGTAAAGAGACGTTCAGTACTGACCCAACGCGATACATTTGTTTTCCGTGTTGGTTGACAAAGGCGGTGATGGCATAAGGAGAACGGACGTCTTTACCAACCCCGAGGTACTGGTCATAGCGTCTTTTGAGTTCCCTCGCGGCAGGCCCCGAGGAGGTCTCGACAAAGCTGCCGTCAGCTTAAGGACAATTTAGTACTCATTTAAGCGAAAACGAATGGAGGGCTCGTAAACAAGATCCAATACGTCGCGAAGGAGACAAAAAGACGTGGAATGGAAGGCAGAGCGTACTTACGCGCAATGGAAATATCCGCCGTGGCGACTTCAGGCGGGAGGGAGCTCCAGTCGTCTTCGGACGTAACGAGGGCATGAGAGAACACGAGCGAGGACTGTGATTTGTTGAGCGAGGGGGTGGGTATGGGAAGGATGAGATGAGGAGGCGTGTCGGAAGGGGGAAGCGACGAGGGACGTGATGCGGAAGAAGATGAGGATTGCGTTATTGTTTCTGAGTGTTCCATTATTGTTTCGGTGGTAGGGTGGTCTAAGAGAGATGATGCTGATGCTGTCGTTGGTAATACAGTGGCGTCAGGGCCCAAGGAACGGACAGGTGTGGTTGGAGAAGACTGGTCGTCGTGATCCGTGGACATCTCTGACATGGACGATTCGTTTGATGGAGAAATCCAGCGTTAAAGCGATATCATGCAAGTGAAAAAGAGCGCGAGAAAAAGGTCGAGAAGCGGGCGAAACGGCGTGTCGGAAAATAAGCTCCACCCGGGCACAAGAGGTGAGACAGGAAATCGAATGTGGGGAGAACAATAACGTCCGGCAAGGGTTGCAGTGTCGGTTTGCTGGGCGAGTTGGCTGCGAAATCGAATGATGAGGACGATGTCGCCGTCGTCGTCGTGGCTGCCGTCGGCGGCGCTGGCTTGCAAGTCGACGTCGAAGACGCAAGGAAACAAAAGAGAGGGACTGTCACGTGCATCTTTCATCACGTGATCACCACCATATGCTTCGTTGGCAGACGACACCAGCTCAAGACATGTCCATCGTCACGATACGCGTACGTCCATTCGCAGCGAAGAGAATACCAGACTCAACTGTACCAGAACGTCGAATTCCTCAACAACCCTGCGCGTTTCCTCGACACGTACAAGTTCCGCGTCACGTTCGAGTGCATCGCACCACTCAAAGACGGTAAACGCCACCTCAATTACCCAATCACCCTGGTCCGCTCACCACGCACCGTCAGACCTCGAATGGAGACTCATTTACGTCTCGTCGCCCGGAAAGCCAGAGCTCGATCAAGAACTGGACGACTGTCTCGTCGGACCGGTCCCCGTCGGCGTCAACTCGTTCGAGTTTGAAGGCTCCGCACCCAGCTCCCACAAAGTACCCCCAGAGGACGTCCTCGGCGTCGCCGCACTCATCCTCATCGGCTCGTACAATGATCAGGAATTCGTCCGCGTAGGATATTATCAAAATACCGAGTACGACAACGAGGAGATGAGGGAGAATCCGCCAGAACGGATCGCGTTCGAAAGGCTGGCAAGGGACATAAACACCAAGCCGCGGGTGACGCGCTTTCAAATTAAATGGTCAGTCATGACCCTTGTCTCTACGAGCGTACTGATGCTCTGCTAGGGACGTGTCCCCATCTTCGCAGGGAGCTGCAGCCGCTGGTGCCGCTGCATCCGCTGCGGTGCCCTCGGCAGACGACCTGGAGGGTCCAGACGAGGACGCCGATGTGCACCCGCTCCCAAAAACAAACGGCGTCTCATAACCATGTAGTCGTGCTCGCTGATCTGCTGATAACCCGCATACCACTGTCTCATTACATGACTCGAAAGACAATCCCGACATTCGGGTTACAGATAATTGATATACTTCTAAGGTCATCATACAGGCGGCTTGCTCTTGTACAGCAGTACGTAGGCCGACGAGTCTTCACCTCC
This sequence comes from Xanthoconium purpureum, assembly GCA_038090075.1. Taxonomy (NCBI): domain Eukaryota; kingdom Fungi; phylum Basidiomycota; class Agaricomycetes; order Boletales; family Boletaceae; genus Xanthoconium; species Xanthoconium purpureum. The sequence goes on along the minus strand of JBBPMA010000357.1, from coordinate 8,006 downwards.
GCCATCGATCGTCGTCAACTTTTCCTTTGGGAATATAGACACCTTGTCATCGTCGAATTTATACCAATCTTCGTCGTCATCGTCAAACTGGTACTCGGACGTCGTAGCTTGTCCAGTTGCAGCAGCGTCAGACGGTTTGGGTTTCTTGAACACGCTCTTCTTCACGAAGCCAATATAATGGCCGGAATCAGCCTGTGCACCCTTGTGTGTCACGATGGCTGAGCATCATCAGCACTACGTTGCCTAGCACCCAATGAGACTCACCGACGAGATCATACAACCCCGTCATGCCGCAACCAAAATCTGCCTTCAACTCTGGGTCTACAAGCGCCTCGAGCTCGCTCGACTCCCTAGCGCGATACACATCTTCGCTCTCCAACTCGCCAGCCGTTGAAGGAGCCGCTGGCTCATCGACGTTCATGCTACCTTCTGCGGCTGGTGGGGGAGCGGGGGCGCTTGATTGCGCTGCTGCCTTGGTACGCTTTCGAACCTTTCTCCTCTCGAAGCGTTCCTTTTCAATCTCTGAGAGGCGCCGAGAAACAGGGGTCAGCTTTTCCTTTAGCTCCGGGGTGACGATCTCCAACGCATCCAACTCGGTCGCAAATTTTACTTTACGCTGTGGGCGGATAAGCGGGATAAGCTAACAAAATGGAACATGTTACTGACCATGATTTTCGCCTTTTTCCCGATGTCGCGACGCCATGCGAAACGAACCATGTGGACTGAGAGGTAACGTGGAAGCCGAGATAAACGAGACGTCTGGGTGTAAACAGCTTCACGACCGAGAGAGGGAGAGTTCTTTTCTAGCTTGGAATTTAAAGACTGCGGGTCTTGGATCAGGCTGGGGATTGTCACTACCGGGAGAGATACTGACGTCCATGATACCCGTGTGCATGTAGTTGGTCGAGACAGTGATGTTGCACTCGATTTTGAGCACGCGTTCGGTCGTGATGGTGGATGGTTCCTCAGGAGCTTCATCACACTTGAGCCTAGGTGAGGACGTCAGAGCTCGATATATACGCAAGGTCGAGTCGGATGCAACCTACTCTCGACGCATCTCGCCCATCAAAAACTGATCGACGAATTTTTTACCTCCAGGGGCGGACGCACTGGACGCTGGATCGAGTCCTGGAACGTCCTTGAGCGCATTGATCATCTGAGACCAGCACTCCTCTGCATCTGGAAGAGACATGAGTATTGCGTGGGATCATTTCCGCGGAGATGTTACCTTGCTGTGCGTAACCCGCCAATGGACCAGCCTTTGACCTATCGAGCTCGTTGAATTGGGGGACAACATGCCTGAGGGCGGTCAAGAATGTGGCTGGAACGAAGCTTTCAGTGGTGCTAGACATGTTAGAATATAGGTCGCGCAACGCTCTTGGGAGAACATCCAAGGGAGACGATCTGAAAGAAAAAGATAAGGAAAGGAGGGAAAGAGAGTGAAAGCGACTTGCGTGCGCAAAGCAAGCTGGAGCTCTGGTATTGCTCGCATAGCTTGCACCGTGGAATTCATGTAACATGTGTTCCCAAGACTGGTACGGTGTTATTATCATGGTTGAGAGAGCGATCTGTGCTCACTTTTTGAGCCCGACGGGCATTGCGAGCTACACACAAACGGATCAGGCGATCGTAAAGAGAACAAATGTGTGTATTACCGCTTCTGCCATCTCTGACTCGTTCATATCTGGCGCATACATGCAGCGATTAGACAGACATGGGTACGGAAACGCTGGATCTCACCCTCGAGGAACACGATGGGCTTCTCTGGTGGCTTTGGCAGCTCGCCCGCGGCGCCGATCACGGTGAACGTCTGGCCCTAGATAACACGATGATCAGGACGCGTGAGAGCGTATGTATGCTGCAAGGCCCACCTGTTTCGGTCCGACTTTTGTCCAATCTGTATCGTCCTGGACAAGATGGTCGCATCGGGCGCATTTTAGAGAGAAGAGAGATACCTTGAGCATGCCGCCCTTGATCATGACCTTCATTCTGTCGGGTGGCACGCCTGTGAGCTGATATATTGCATCCTTGAATGCTGGTGGTGGTAGATCTGTGTCGAGCTGTACGTCGTAGGTCTTTCCAGCGTGTTTGATGTGCACCTGCAGCGGGGCCATGGCTGCACGAAAGAAGGCAGGGAAGAGTGACGCGTCGCAGATGGGAATGGATTACATAAGGATGTGACGTTGAAGTGGACCACGTTTGCTCTGCTGCGTGTTCAACCAGAGACAGCCATGACGATCTAGTGAGTCGCCCCCTCTCTATAATGCCGCCCTCTTCTCATCCTCTGCAGCTACACCCTCACCTTCATGCTCCTGGCAGCAGAGGTATGTCCACCCACGCCACATCCGCACGTGCTCACTCCCCGCAGATGGTCACGTTCTGCATCCTCGTGTTTCCGCTGCCATACGCCATCCGCAAGAGACTCTTCCGCTTCCTCGCAGAGAGCCCCATCGTCGCAAAGGTCGCTTATGGACTCAAGATATCGTTCATTTTCGTCACCGTTCTCTTCGCAGACGCCCTCCAGCGCATGTTCCGCGTCACCGCCGAACTCGAACTGGCACGCGCAGACCACGCCGTCCATGACGCCCGCACAGAGTCTAGCATCGCCGCGCGCAAGTTCTAGTAAGCCGTCGTCGCACCTCGTCGACGTGGTGGCTCACAGCATCTCGAAGTGCGCAGCGGAACATGTATCTCACCGGGTTTTGTTTGTTCCTCTCCCTCGTCTTGACACGCACCTTTTCGATCGTGCTCGATCTCATTCAAACTCAAGAAGACTATGGAAAGTTGAAAAAAGTGGCAAGTATTCCAATTTATTGCCGTGAGCTTCTTTCAGAACGGGTGTCCCTTAGACGGCAGCCACCTCAAAGAACAACATTGTATACAGCGATCAGGAAAAGCAGATCGAGGAACTCAAGAAGAAATTGGCAGAGAGCGAAGCCAAGAACCGCGATTTCGGTTCGTTTATCCGCTACCCTACTCTTGACACTCACTCAGGATCTCATAGACATCCTAAAGAAGCAAGCCGCACAAAATGCAGAAGAGTATGATCGCCTTGCTACAAAATACAATGAAGTCACTGGCCAGACGTCGAACAAGAAGTCGGATTGAGCGGTGTCTTAACAGATTTCTTTCTTGGTTTCGTCGATCGTGGAACCCAAGGTTGTAGTTTTTCCATGTGATTCAATCATGTCGTGTTGATGGACAAAAGAGTAATCATGTCTACGTCTATTTGAATGCAAGTGATCGTTGTGCCCGCAGATGGGTTCGCTTGTTCTGTGACTCGTACTTTTCGCCGTGGACCCCTCGCAAAGAAAATCTAGGCAACTCGTCCAGTAGCCAGTCGTCCTTGGCGCATAGCGGATCCGGCTCGCGCTACGGCATCGTGAACGCGCTATGAATGCAAAGCCAAAGTTATCTGATGGTGAAAACGAGGACAAGATAAGACGAAAAGCAAATGGACTAACGAAACAACTGGCATGGCGTGAGGATCGGGGGCTGCACTACAAGAATGGAGGGAGGCAATGAATTCATTTCTGAGCGGGGGGCCTACCCGAGACACAGGATAAGATGTGGGCCACGATGTAGTCATGGCGAACAGTGGATAAGAGTAGCCTTGGAATGATTTGTTGTTGAAGCCATGGTAGTATAAGCGCCGAAAGCACGAGGTGGAGCATGTGCCCTGGCCTATATCAAGGACAACGTGTAGCCCCACTTTGTCCATTGACTCCCACAATTGCCTTGCTAGAGCGTGCGCTGGATGAGCGCGCCGTCGGCGATAACCGGTGCGTATTCACAAGAAGGGCGTGCGATCGACACTGATTAATGGTTGTTGGACAAGCCCACGCCCGAATTGAGATTGACATCCGTAGCAGCGTACACGCAGTGGCTTTCTCAGCGGATGGTAGATATCTCGTTAGTAGCAGCGACCATGGGGTTCAAGTCTGGCGAATGGAGGATCGCAGAGTCGTGGCAACCATGAAACCGGGGGATGCCGTCTACTGTCTCGCCTACTCGCAGGACGGCAGTTGGATCGCTGCGGGAACGCAGAGAGGCGACGTGATCGTATGGAGCGCAGAGACATACAAACATGTCTTTTCGTACAAAGACGACCACAAGGGCATCAATGCAGTCGACATCTCACCCGACGCGACTCGTCTCGTCTCTGCATCAGACAGCTGCATAGCCTCTGTCAACGGAAGGCACTTGCGATATCGCCGCTTGCTAGTGGTAGATGATGGGCCGTGGGTGCCGAGCAGCGCAAGTATATGACGAACGCGACTGCAAATGCATTCCGAAACTTCTTGGTTGCGGATTTATGCAGCACACGCAGTGGCGGATGGAGGAGAGTACTCGGAGATAAGACTCCTGGGTCCTACCTCCATTGACGATCTTGCTAGTGGCGTGTTATCAAAACCAGAGGCTATAGAAGAAAAATAGAGAACTCGTTCTGAACAAGAGAGTGGCGTATGGGCGAAATGATGAGGAACCTGCCCGCGAACTTGACATAGTAAGCGCCGACTCAGCAGAGTCGCCGACAGCACGAGGTGATAAAACGTGTGCCCTAGCCTATATCAAGACAAGACAGGGCGACGTGTAGCCGCACTTTGCCCATTCACTCTCACCAGCCCTGCCAGTCCTAGAGCGTGTGCTGGATGAGTACGTCGCCGATGATGACCGGTGAGTACTATAAGATGGAGTGCCTGTTAATACTAATCGTCGGATAAAGAACACCATGACCCAATTGAAATCAACGTCGATGGCAGGGTAGAGTCGGTGAGGTTCTCAGCGAATGGCGAGTATCTTGTAAGCGGTGGGAGTGACGGGGTTCACATGTGGCGAGTTGAGGACGGCCACTGGAAAAAGATAGCAAGGATTCCAACTGGGAGCAATTATACAGTCTACCCCCTTGCTGTGTCCAACGACGGCAGATCGATCGCAGCCGGGACGATTATGGGAGAAGTGTATGTCTGGGACGCAAAAACATACGAACAACTCTTCAAGCACAAAGAGGACACCAACACTGTCACTGGGGTCGATTTCTCACCAGACTCGACGCGTCTCGTCTCCGGGTCGACCAACGGCAAAGCCATCATTTGGGACATTGCAACGTGGAGACAAGTCCAAACACTCCTCCCCGGTGGCGTGTGGGCGACGAAATACTCGCCCCAGGGCGATCGAATCGCGATAGCCACCAGCGCTCACTATGTTCGGGTCTACGACAGCAACGATGGTCGCTTGCTCGTGGACATCCAAGTGGATGTAACCCCCTACTACAATGGCGGACTCCTCTGGTTCAATAATCACCTTCTTGCTGTATCCGGCAGCACAATCAAGGAATTCGATGCATCCACAGGGTCAGCAGTCTCTGAATGGTCAGTCCCAGATAGCAACATCCATTCGTGCATTTCCCAACCGAAGCACGGAGAATTCGTCGCTTATTCCACGCATACAGTACACTATCTCATACTGCATACGGTCGGGAGACGAAGAAATTTATGCATTATGAGAAATATTCAGTATCATATCTGTCACATATCGTGACAAATGTGACGGTCACAGGATGTTAGAAAGCAGCTAGGTATGCGGGTCGAGGGATTGCTGACTTGAGCGGGTGAGGAACACATCTAAAGTAGTCTGTTGGGAATAGAGAAGCTCTTCTCGACGAAGGCAAACACGGAAACGACGAAGATGTGTCAATAAGTCGAGTGTAAGGTCTGAAGAGGTGTCTCCGTGTTGTAAACATGCCTCGACGAGTTTCTCGCAAAGATTGATCGTATCGCTGCGAGAAATGTCAGGCTTTCTGGGCTCGTCTTCATCGTCAGTGTCAACTTCGATCACCTCGTTGTTCTTTTCCGCAACCTCTCGAACCACCTCGGCAACAATTGCCTTGTCTCCTTCCAGCCCATCAAAGATGGCTGCCACTGCTGAATCTCGAGTCTCTGCTTCCTCTTTCGGCTCAAGGAATTCGTCAAGTGTTAATGGGGTCCCAAAGATACGGTTTCGACCTTGAAGATCTGAAATTGACTGTGTGAGATCATTTTCGAGAGCATCAAGCTGCGGGACCACAGGCCGCCGTGCAGGAAGGCGAATCTTGATTCCAGTCCTGTTGGCTGCAGCGTGCGCAAGCTTCTCGATTGCAGAGGTGGCTGCATCAGTGTTGTTTTCAGCTTCCATGACAACTTTAAATGCTGCTTGCCAGTCAGCCTCTGTGTATCGAGATCCAAGAGCATCTTTGATGCGTTGTTCAGCATCAGGTAGTCGCATGTCGGTGGCCGCAAATTCTCGCAGGATTGCCCATGCAGCAGGATCTGCATGAGGTGGGATGGAAGTTGGATCTCTTTATCAAATTCAGTGCGTGCTAAAGACTGAAAACGTAGCACTTACGGCTGAATCTGTGTGTGACTCCAGCAGTTTGCGATCGTTTGCTGTGAAACTTGGTTCCACGCACGCCGAGCCATCATCATTCCCTCAAGAAGATTGATCTTGTAGATGTCATGTTCACCTGCGTCATCAAGCTCGACTGCTCGATGGCAGAATTCACGGCGATAAAGTGCCTTGAGACAACGAATGATGCCAGCATCACATGGTTGCACGAATGGGGTCAAGTTTGGTTCGAAAAATTCCAGCTGTACATTTGTTGGCTCGTAATTGACTGTGTGCCCGGAGAAATTGTCCACCAAAAGGCAGACCCGACGGTTTGCAGCACGCATTTTGTAGTCAAATTTCCTCAGCCATCTGTTGTGTGTAATCAGTAACGTTCGTTCAAGGGTGTGGAAGGAACTTACTCCTCGAATAGCGCTGATGTCATCCAAGCTTTTTTATTGTTGCGGTAATAAAATCCGCGTTGATCAGGAGATTTCTTCTGAAAGCATTGGGGTTTCTGAGACTTCCCAATGAACATCAAATCAAATTTTTCACTTCCATCAGCATTGCAAGCAACTCCAAGTGTAATGCGGAATTTGTCTTTCTTCTTGCCACTCATTTGCTTCATTGCGAGACCACGGTCAGGAGGTGCACTAAATTAATAAAAATTGGTCAGCCCATCTTTAATTAAATCTGTAAAACTCACCAAGGAAAGAAACTCGTCTCATCAAAATTCCACCGATCCTGTGGTGCAAATTTTGACAAGATGCCACAGACCCGTACTTGCTCCACCTCAACTGTGGCAAGATCAACTGATCCAGCCTCACCATGGCGACGCTGTTCACGAATCTTGTACGCCCGACAAAATGATGCAATCCATCCATCTCCCGAAAGCCTCTCCTCATCCAGAACATGGAAAAGCTCCTCAAATCTGGCCCGCTTCTCCTTCAACATTTGCCCATTGGTTTGCTCACCCTTTGTCTCCATGTGTTTAACCCACAGGAATAAGGCCCTTTCAACATCTGGTCGTGTGACAACTCGAGGGCGCTTTGAGGAGAGTGCAGAGGGGTTGGCATTGACACGCTCTTGTAAGTCCGAGCGATCATCCAACTTTCATGAGAGTGTTGGCTGCGAGAACAGCAAAGCCCCTGTCTTTAGTGTGCTGAAATGTTTGACAACCTCTTTCTGTGGGACAGATGGATGTGCATCAACATAATCAAAGACAGTGAGCCAGTCAGCAAGCGTGAGATTTTTCCGTGATGTCTGAGTTGTTTGTGCTGATGTTCGGGGAGTGTCAACATCAAGGCGCTGTGCCTTTGGCTTCTTTGGCTGTCGGTTGTATTCAACAGGAGTGTTACGAGGTTTGCGTTTATAGGCAGGCATGATCGTAAGAGAGTGGGGGGACTCAAAAGAAGAATTGGACTCGGACACAGAATATTTTTTGCATCATTCAACATTTAAGGCTTGCCCTCCATTTCTTAAGTTTTGCCGGCTAGGAAGTCCATTCTCCATTCTCGCATACCTCTACTGCTGTACAGTAGCTCCGAAATCTATGCATTCCATGACATACCTCTCCAAGATCCGTACTCGGACCATGCTGTTGGGCCTGGTAATTACTAATTGTGGCCCGTCATACTGCATAA
>JBBPMA010000356.1:0-27660 GCA_038090075.1 Xanthoconium purpureum | reverse complement strand
CACATCTTGGTTCGACAGCGTCTGTCTGAAGCTCTCTACTCAGCTGGCCGCAGAATGGAAGCAGTCAAATCCTTCCTCGAGTTGGTCAATACCTATGAAGAGGAGGTGTATACAAGTGGAACAATCATCGAGTGGATCTCGGGTGAGCTTACGTTTTGCCTATTCGCAGCCGCTCATCAACCCTTTGTATCAGATTTCACCCAACGTCGTCTCTCTACCCCCCAAAGTGACGGCCATAACCCCTTGACCACTGATCCCACATCGCTTTTGAGGGAATGGGCAAAAGCGACATTGACGAGTTGTTCCTGGAGGGATGCCCTGGTTACTGCTGTCGATGTGAGTATTTCCTATTGCCGTCTTTCACTTGTGGCCTAATTCTCCTGCAGTTCATCCCTCCGAGATGCGTCGTTTATCGCACCATATGCGAACGACTGGAAGCGATTGACCGTATCCCGGATGCGACAGAGTGTTTTCAAGAAATGGTGGGTGAATTGGGAGAAGAGGTATACACGAGCGGACCCATGACAAAGTGGCTCTACGGTGTGTTCATTTCCTGCCTGTTATTCAGCCGATATTCAACCTTTTCTTCCAGATTTTATGCAACGATGTCTCTCGACTCCCAATCCCAACGTTGATGTGGTCTCAGCCACACACCCCACACCACTTTTGAGGGAGTGGGCAAAAGCAAAACTGACGAACGGCACATGGAGAGATGCCCTGGATCTTACCGTTAGCGTGAGTATCTCCTTGCGTCATCGTACCCTTCGCAGGACAGACGCTCCGTTTTCTTTGCAGTTTATGCTCCCCAAGGTGGCAATATATCAGGCCATTATCGAACGTCTTGAGGCCACTGACCGCATAGCAGACGCGGCCGACTGTTTCCACCAAATGGCGAGTGAGCTTGAAGAGAAAATCGACCTCGAGTGGGTTCTTAGTAAGTGGTCGTGCATCTCTTCAGCGGCGTTGCTCATGTGATGGTTCTGTCAGACTTTAGGCAGCGTGCTGCTGAGCAACTGGAGGATCTGGGAGATACAGCAGCTGCCCAGCGATATGACGAGCCCATCTCCCTCTACACGACTGCATTGTCTCTCAAGCCTCACTCCCCACAAGGCATTCTCCTGAAGCGAAGCAAGATGTACATAACAGTCGGATCATGGGAACAGGCTTTAGGTGATGCCAACCAGGTGCACCATTTTGTTACAGGCAAGTCAATCCCATTGACACATCATCATTAGTTGATCGAGCTTGATCCGTTGTCGCCATGGGGCTACGAGAGGAAACATGCGGCGTTGCACAAAACCGGAGACCACGACAGTGCGATCAGTGCATTCCAGGAGATGCTGTCGAAGATGGAGCAGTCGCCTGACCCAGACATCCGTCGTGAGTTTGTTCTCGTAGTTATGGTGAAGATAATCTGTGGACACCATCCGATAGAACGTCGTAAGCAGTGCATGTGCCGGCTGTGTCATGATGTGAAGAGCAAATGCGAAAAGTCGAGCGGATGTGGAGGGAAGGATGGCAGAGAAGACAAGGGCAACACCCCAGGTGCGTGGCACATGGATCCGTCGTGACTCAAGCTAACCATCCAACAGCAAAGCTGGCCCCGAAAATCCGCAAGAAGGCCCCGGCGTGTGAGCCGATCGAGCTCAGTGATGACGATGATGAACCGGGTCTGAGCCGGGTGCGGGGGAAGCACAAGGCGGGCGTGTCGGTCCACGCGGTTCCAAGCGGGAGGACGGTGACCTGGTCGCAGGTTGTATCTCTTGAATCACGGGTCCATGGCATGATCAGCCAGATGCGCGGCATGGAGTCAGATTTGGCGGGGATGCTGGATGAACTGGTGGAAATGAAGGAGGTGCTGGCTCGAGAGTAACGTAGTGTAGTCTCCTCTTGTTCTGTAGTTAGAACAAACAATGACCATGAGAAGTTCCACGACCTCGAAACAATCGCTGTCTTTGCTAAATGCTCATCTTTGTTGAATGGCTCTAATGCGACGTGGAGCATAGAGTCTCCAGCTGCGGTGCGGTCATGTACATTGACACCATATTCAAGGAGGAAGCGGACCACCGGTACTGCATTCTAATCATTTATCCTCACCGCAAATAACAGTAATTCGGGGGAGGGTGTGACGCCCAGCTGAACTAGTCTTCGGATGACAGCGACGAGATCCCGTTCATCTACAGGTCTCAAAGTCCCCACTGGGGGCGAGTCTCCTAGAATGTCAAAAGCGTCGATGACAGCCTCCGTGAAGTCGTCAGTTTGTAACATCATCCTTGCAACCGAACTCGGGATTCCACGATGACAGAATAGATTCTTGAATTTGTGTGAGGGCATAGGGCTCCCCTCGGTCACAAAAGAGTGATCAAAGCGTAGTGCTGGACGTGCATCGTAATCTCGATTGGCAAGACCCGAGAAGACCCATCGGGATCCCAACCTCGAGTGCTTCATTTGGCATCCCGTGACAGGAGAGTGTGAGCATGTTCATCCTTGTTAAAAGTACGCAGCATAGACCAACGGATTCGTGCCTTCTTTGGGCCGGAGTGCAGCACGGCAGAGGACTACTTGCAACAGTGAATTTGGAGCGAAAGCCATGAGAATATAAAGTATGAGATCACGTCCTCGGCACGCGCCTAGACGAAAACATTTTGTCCCACGTTCCGGAGTGCTGTTGGATTTCTTCTGCAAGCACTTTGACGTCGCGTAAAATTGGTTTCATATACGGACCGAGGTGGCGGAAGTGATCGAGAGCCACATAAAGCACATACTTGATCAGAAAGTGGCAGTGTCCCCAACTGATTACGCCGGGGGGCGGAAATGGAGATATTGCTGGATGTGTTGTTGGGGTCCAAGAATCTGGAGATACGCCTGAGACATATTGAGATATAGCACATGCATGATCGAGCCAATTGAAAGTTGGAATGTTCCCAGTTAAAATGGAAACGCGGTAATTTGGCACAAATGATCTCGCCCACGAGATACTCCTGAAATACACAGAAACATTCTCAGGAGCTTGCAAATGTAAAGATGAATCATTGGGGCTCACCTTCACGCTGAATGATGGTGCCCGTTTTTTCAGTGTAAGTCACCGGACCGCCACATGCATCCAACGATGCATCACCATGCATCGGCCGCAAGTCGGAATCCAGCGTTCGCGTCTGAAGGTTAACTGAAATCCCCTCCATGAGTTCGTCCAACTTCAAACGCCGTTGCGCCACAACGAGCCAAACTAAAGCTCGCAAAGCGAGCTTTCCTTCCCGAGCTGGATTGATTGCAAGAATTCTTTCGTCTGCCTGAAACAAAGGAAGGCTAAACGTCGGTGAGATGATGGCGCTATATAGTATCACGATAAGACTTACTGCACATCCGTGTCAACGGAAAGCTGCATAACTTGGTCGACATGAGTTCCTCCTGGACAGTTACCGAGTTTGAGATGGGAGTACTGAACATCAATTAGAGGGTACTGTTTTGTAGCGTCACTAGACTTACTTCAACCTTCTCTGAATGACACCGGGACCCTTAGGGGAAGAGTTGGTCAACATGACTGCATGGGGAGATAACTGTGTCCGCCAGTGGCATGCTAGCGCCAAGCATCAGTTAAAGGAATCCCCCCTTCCGTAGAATGGTATGACGCACTTGAAACTCACCAGATCTCTGTCGAGTCCAAGAGGTGAAAGTACCCTTTACATGCATCGAAGACACACAGCTTCAAGAATTTTGTCTTGCGTGGTCGTTGGGCCCCGACGACCTATTTGAGAAAACCAGGATATCCACGAGGAATCATCTTTCGGGAGCAGCCTTTCCATGCGACCGAGCGTGTCTAGGCACATTTGTGGTTCATCGGAGGCAAGCCAATCTTGTAGTCGGACATCGACCGAAGAAACAGAGATTTCGCTGACAAGTGTACTGGCTAAACACTCGCAGGCTACGGAAATTCTTCGCATGATTTCCTCGAGTTGGAAATGACAGCGGGGGACGCCGTCCAAATCCTTGCGATCGGCATACAAGTTGGCAGCGGTGATGACTCGGTGCGAGGAGGATACAATTTTCTCGAGGATCTTGCGAGAACGTTCCATCACCGACTCCCAACCCGAACAAAGATCCAGATTGCACACGAGGGCAGCCCGCCCATTTATAGGGGTAATAAGACTTACCGGACTTTGAATCGGACTTACCTTACCTTGTATGGCAGGTCATTTCCACCATTCTTGTACCCAAATCCACACCGTCGTCGTCCTTAAGGTTGTTCAGAACCCACCAAGAAGACTGTCAGCCGATCTTCCACTTCCACCATGTCCGTTCAAGTGCGACCGTTAATTCTCCCTGTCCATTTGAATGTGGCTGCTCGCCTCCCACCTCGATTATGTTCGTTTGAATGTGACCCACCGACCACCTGTCTCCTATGACCACTCAAGCACAACCTGTCATCTCCCACCTTGACCCTATCTATTCGAGCGTGACCCCTCGTGTCCGAGCCCGACTGTGTGTCTATCTGAGCGCGAGCGCTCACCTTTCACCCCAACCACTTCTATTTTAGTGCAACCACTCAATCCTTGCCTCAACCATGTTTGTTCGAGCGCGAACACTTATCTTCCGCCCAGATCGCGTCCATTCAAGCACAACCGTTCGTATTTCACCCAGACCGTGCCTATCAGAGTGCGACCTTTCATCTTCAACCTCAGGTCCTCAGTAGAGTCCATTTGAGCGTGAGTGCGACCAGTACATCACGACCCATGCACACCCCATGTACTTGCGTGTCTTGTTCTATCTGATCTCGAATACTTGAGATATACAATTGCCAAATGGTTGCTAATATGATTGCTCATCTCATCACGTCGTCCAACCAACAAGATCCCTCGACGCCCTCATATTTTTTCCTTCGCACTGATCACGAATTAATTTCATTGACCAGACGAGCGGAACTGGCTTTTAGGTCGTGTGATAGAAACTTATCAGTGATCGATGATGTTGACATCACCATCACGGACGAAGCCCGGATTTTACACCCCTAGTATAGTGCACGATGGACAAGGCATCCATGCCACGTCCAAGCCCCTCTCCGCTGTGTCCAGTAGCTTCAACAAAAATACTGAACAGAACAAGCAACAGGGTGCGAGGAAATCCACCACTGTACCCTCATTGAAGGCTCGTTCGACGAGCATGCTCATGGACGCGGGAGCGGGGCTCATCTCAGTCCCAGACAACACCAAATCTGTGTCCATCAACTCCCAAGCTAACGTACGCAAAGGGCCCTGACGTCGTCCAGGACCTGCCTTCAGCAAAAGGTCGGCGACGGCTACACCGTATTCGAGGCAGCGTCGCACCAGATGACGAACATTCGTCAAGATGGTTGCCGGATGCGATGAAGAGGGCGAATCATCTTTTGCTACACTGTGTCAGATAGACCGGAGGGGTCGAGCAGTCCTTCAGCACCACCCAGAGCAAAAAAAAAGGAAACAATAGTCAAGGGAGCCAAGGCGACGACCGAGTTGATGAAAAGGCTTGTAGGGGCGCCTTTGAATAAAGATGATCGTATCCACGACCAATTTGTCCGGCCACACTGAAAGAAATTCTGCCCGTTCTCGTCTGGGCCTTTACGAGTAAGGACCGCTCACACGTTCGTGGGACGGTCCCATCATAACTCCGCGGGGACTCTACAGAGCCCTCGCGCCCAGTTTTTGATACCAAGGCTGGTGGGTGATGAACGTTGAACATCGAGGCAAACTCCCGGATGCCGTCCTCGCCGGTGCCTCGCTTTCTGGTGCGTCTCCCATGCATGTCGGCTAACTTAGACGTGACTTCATGGCACTCGACTGGGCAAGGCACACCATGTGCACACAGACGATGGGTCCGCTCAAGGTGAGCATGCTCGGGGGGCGGATTTCGCGGACGTACCTGCGCAACGGTGGGTTTCCCATGCCCTTGTCCGGACCCACGCCAGCTGATGTCGACGGACTCTTAGCGAAGTCGGCCACTTGCTGGAGTTTCAGGAGGATAGGAGCGAGGAGGGTAAACGGGTGTTTGCATGTACTTCTTGCACGTCGTCACTCCAGTGTGGATGTCCGTTGATGGTGTCATCACCAAACTTGGTCGAGCGCAGGCTGCGATTCAGGAAAGGTCGCAGGCAGGGAGTCGGGGGATCATCGAGCTTGTGGCAGAGGGTAAAAAGGTTGAACCCAGCGAAGCGGCTCCGAGGAATGACATCAATCAGCGACTGCAAAGGATAAAAGGGACAGTGGGGCGAGCATTGCCTGCGATCAGGGAACCTGGTCAGTTGCTATTCCACCATCTGACCATTGGGCTCATGTGTTTGATCTGCAAATTCCGCGAGAGATAAGGGAGATGACGCAAGCCCACGTCGAGGAATTTCAACAACAGGGGGTGGTGGAAATGTGGCAGCCCCTTATTCGGCGGACGACCTCATGTGATGTGAAAGGAACCGGGATTGCCCGATGCCCAACTCGTAATCACCCTTGACCACAAACTGAACGGCCTCGTTTCTTGTTTACAAAATACATGTGGTACATATGAGTCTATGGTCAAAGTCCTTCTAGAACTTGTGCTTCGAGACGACATCATAGAATTGTTGACCATGAAGCTTGGCGATCTCGAGCTCGAGCGCACTCGGCTGTCGGCTGCCATCCGCGCCTGCGAACGCACCCGCACCCCAGGGCGATCCTATACACGATCCCCTCAGTCCATGGACATGTACACCAGCGAACAAGAGAAGGGGACGCACCACCGTGAGGCTCGCTCAAATTAGCGAATTGTGGGAACGTGCGGCTGTAGCCCAGAGGGACGTATACGATCCCGTGGTGCGCGAGCGTCGAGAGCGAGTTGATGACGGTTGATTCTTGACCACCGCCTGGGGTACCCGTGGAGACGAACACGCCTGCAAACTTGCCTGCCAGGGCACCACTAGCCCACAGGCCGCCGGTCGCGTCCCAGAATGCCTGATGGGGATGGTGAGGTCGTTGGGCATGGTACCGAACGAAACGAGCGCACCTTCCACTGTCCGGGGAAGTTGCCATAACGTGTGGGGACGCCAAAGAGGAAGGCGTCATATTTGGTCAGGTCTTCGGGCGAGATGACTGGGTAGGCTGGTTTGGGGGGGGCTTGCATCTTTGTGAGGATCTCGGTCGAGAGGGTCTCTGGGATTCTGGCAGTGGATGAGTCGAGGGAAGGACAAGTGAGTGAGGGACGGACTGGTAGATTGTGGCATCACCGCCGGCTGCCTTGACGCCCTCCTTGACGGATTCGGCGACTGAGGAGGATAGTTAGGGTGTTGTGATTGGGACAACATCGGTGTGCTTACGTTTGGCGATGTGGCCGTAGAGGGAGTAGATGACGATGGCAACTCTTGGGGAGGACATGGTGGGAGAGGTGAATGTTGATGAGGTTCATCGGGGCGAATGGGCTGGTATTTATACGGGATGGGTGGGCCAGGTTTGGTACGTTGGGGACACGCTCCTCCTTGCGACCACACAACGTTGGACGAAAACGCGTCTGCAATACTCACGCGAATCCGCGGTGTGACGTGGAGATGACCAATCGTCACATCGGAGATTGCTGCCTCATCAAATTCGGTATATGACCCAATCAGCGGTCTGTCGGGAATTACTTCGTGCTTAGTCTGGTTCAACAAGCAGAGGGCCTAGTCCATCCATCTCGGGTTCACGTAGCCACCTTGAAGACGAACCACACGCCTATGCGTTTATGCCCTTGCTAAGGCTTCGTGGCCCTGACAGAAACAAAAGTGTGGAAAATTTTGGGAACCCTTGACGTATCAATCATACCGAAACAGGCTGCCATGTTCACATCTCTTTGCGATAACGCAGTGCCTTGATTATGATATCACTCAATTTCCTACGATTGGCTGGAACCCAACCGTTGGATACCCTCAGGCCGTCCTCCATAACCCATGAGTCAAACCACCGACTTTATTGGTGAGTGACCCATGTCATCTGGTCATGAATACTGACATGTGACATTTTGCTGGGGAACGTACTCGCTGAAGCCACATCAGACCCCTGAGGTTCGTACGTCCGGCGTTGTTGAAGATACTAAAGGGTGCAGCAACCAAGAGGGAATGAGAATGATGAGTTTGGGTGAAGATCTGAAGCGAATAGGTACTGAGACGACTGAGACGAGACTGGTCACTGATGCAGCCAGTGGGTATAAGCAGGCGGTCGTCCACCTATGCCTTCATCATCCAACACGCCAATTTCTTATCCGAGCAGGCCTCTGCTAAGGGTATGGCGACGTCCTGCAGCGCAGGCCACGGAATGAACGGTGTCCTCGGCGTCGTCCCCATGTTCCAAGCCATCTACACCATGTTCGACTAGTCCGGGTGCAAACCATCCCCTGTGGATGTTAGGTAGGTTCATTCCTTGTGTTCCGCTCGTGTTCCAGGGCTTCACCTTGAAATTTGAAAATTTCGACAGCTTTCACGGTTACCTCCTCTTCACACCATGTCTCGTGGAGCTTGTTAGAAAAAAAAAGGTCCTGGGTGATGTCAAAGTGAACACGTGTACAGCTGGTTTATTTCTCACTGAATCCATCTCCTCGGTATCATCTACGGAACCTCGGCTTGTTGGTCCGAAAAATGGTATGGCACGGTATGTTGGCTGTGACCAACGGTGGAACTTGGCCGCTGGGGCTTCAAGTTGTAACATTAGTAGGTGAGCTGAGCTTGAGATCTTGGTGGCACCATAACGAATCGGCCGTCGAGCGACGGCCTGGGGTCGCCTCAACCGAAATGCTCTGACCTTTTGCCTCGTGTTCTACTTACCGTTTTCGTCCTAATTTCGTTCGCAGGGCCTTGCTTGCATCGGGTAGGGTAATCTATCAGCACCGCCCTATGATACTATGGCACTTAGGCAGGAGCACAGGTACAGGTACGAGTAGTTACACATACTGTCTGCCCGTACCCGTCCCTTGTCAAACCCGTACCCGTGCGCTGACTCGTAGCCACGCGACGCCGACGCCGACAGTGTGACAACGATAACGTGACCGACGATGCGTTGTTGTTGTCGCGTTGTTGACGCGTCCTTTCCTTCTCCCTCGTCCTCACCCGCCTCGCGACAAGTCACTGCGACGTGACGAGAACGCCGACTCGGACAGTGCGACGACGGTAACGCGACGATGACGACACTGTTGGCGCGTTATCGTTGATAATCATCATCGCGCTCGTTCGCGCACGTTCTCATCCTCTCCTTGCTCATCTACCTCGTCCACCTTCCCTCCAAACGCGACGACACGATGACGACGAGTCATCATCGACGCTGCCCTCGCCCTCCCTCCCTGCTCATACCCGCCGTTACCCGTGCTCTTGCCTATGTAACAGTGGCACTGCCCTCGAGCAGCAGCCAGAGCCAAGTCTTCGAAAGCTTAATGTGAGCAGGGTCATTAAAGGAGCGCACCGTTACTCAATAGCCCACCTTCTAGTCTCAGCAGAGATGCACAGCAGGTCTAGGGGTCGCCAGGACAGGAGCCGAGAGTCAGGGCATGCCAGGCACTGGAAGTTGCCTAACTCAGTTACATTCAAACGCAATCGACGCAACTCGGCGCAATGGCTAGAGCCCAGAGTTAACCTTGTTCTGCACTGCCCTCAGCAGTCAAACTCCGAGGAAACGTGTCTGGGAAGCGGGGGTAGATGGGCTTACATAAAAAATGCTTCGCCAGGTGTGTCCCACACCGCGCACTCCAACCACTCGATTTTCCCGTTCTCAGCAGTGATGTCTAGCGGATCGGACCCCGGAGAGGAACAACCACGACATGAACCAACACCGAGGCTGTGGGGAAGATTCAGTTCGCTGTGGAAACGAGTACGGGCTTCCATGCGCTCCAGGTACGCCTTTCGCTACTTCCTTGAACAACCGGTCTAAGTTGCGGTGCCCCAAAGATCGAACTCCAGAACAGAAAGACCGCGATATGGATCCACAGTTACAATGCGGAGAAGGTTTGTTTCACTAGGGAGACGAATACAGACTTTGATGCACTTTCGGTGTGTACTTGCTGCATACTTCAACTACACACTTTCCGAAACTTAGCGGTGTTGACAAGCAATTCGAATGCCGGAGAGGAATGGCCACAACATGAATCAATGACATCGCCGTCAAGTAACCTGACTGTGGGTTTCGCATTTAAATAAACCAATACTTTTGCCAACTGGTTTACCCCACAGGACAACCTACTGGCACCAAGCGCTCCCAATCCTGACACCACGCAGGAGCAAGGGGAAGTGGAAGCGCCCGAGCCAGTAGTTCAGCCTCCGATAAGTACTCCGACTGTGGGTTTCGCATTCCAGCTATTATTTCGCCGACTGATTTGTATTGCAGGACAATATACCAGCAACCGGAGCCGCCAATTCCTACCTCAGTCAGCTGCAAGAGGGAGAGGAAGCCACTGGGCCAGGAGTCCAGCCCCAGCCTGAACCATCTGACACAAATCCTGCATTGCACACGTGCGACAAGGGAGAGATGACCATTACGAGTCCGTGGCCCATTTCTCTAGTTTGGAAACATGGCTAATAACAAGTAGGTATCCGAGCGACAAATGTCACACTTGGCCTTAGACGCATCCCCGCTGGCTCCTACGCTGTAGTGCATCATAGTGGCTTTGAATGGAGAACCGAAAATAAGTATTCGGCAGTAAACAACGATGTTGTCGAATGGACTGGTCCGATCCCAATGTGAGATTTCTCTCCCCCAATTAAGTTAGTCCTGACGCGGTTTTGCAGTCCGTCTGCTCTGTCGGACATCATCTGCCTTGACGTCTATGCATCCTTTGAATTCGAGCCTATGTTGGGTGCTGGAGAGCTGCTGCGACACCTGACGATTACCGTGGAACAACTGTTGGATTGCAGTGCGAAAGACGTCCGTGAGTGGGTCCGAGTCTCGCACACCAGGACTCAGGTGTTTAGACCAGGACAGCGTTTACCTTTCCCCCAAAGGATGGCGACGTCGCATCTTCGTGTTCATCCATTTTAGTGACTGTCAAACGGTGGCAGCGCGAGAGCAGTGAGTTATTGACGTCGAGTGCGCTTGGCCCTCCTTTCGTAAGTACGCAAGTTGTTTCAACACGATCATCATCAAAGAATTACATCCACAGTCAATCACAAAGCCCCGAAGCGACCTAGAAGACGCAACAAACCAAGGCCACAGTGCTCTCTTGCGTTATGGCAAGCACTGTGAAAGACGGGATTTGGAGCGTTCTATTGAAGAGTTTGAGCGGGCGCTCAGTATTTGTTCGCTGGACCATCCTTGTCGGGCTGCAGCTCAGTCGAATCTGGCGATGGCGAAATTCATACTCTGTCGTGTTGAGGGCACAGACACTTCGCTTGACGTCCCCCTTGGCTTGTATCGCGATGCACTTGCTGGCCGTCCTGTCGGCCACCTCGACCGTCCTGCCACACTGATTCAGCTGGCCGTTATTCATCTTACGCAATTGGAGAAGTTGAGGGATGAAGATGAGGGGGCATGTGCAGAGGCATTGTTGCAGGAGGCGGTGGGCCTTAGCTCTGAAGACAGTCACGAAAAACGAGTTGCACTCTTCATGCTCCAAATGCATGCCAGACGCAGAGTGCACCCCGTGTCGTCGGAGGGCCAAATTTCGGTGGCGCAGGGCTCAACACGCTTATCGTATGATGACCTGCAGAGTTTGAGCGTCCGACTGTTTCATCGTTTCGAACGTCTCGGTGATTTGGTCGACCTGGAACGGACAATTTCGGTTCTGAAGGAATTGGTCAAGTCTACCCCGGTTTTGGATGACCGGTGCTATGAGAGCATGAGGAATCTTGGTGCAGCATTGTTGCTTCGATTTGAGCGCCTCGGAGAGCCGAGTGACCTCGACAATGTAATCTCGACGCTTGAAATCGCTGATGACTTCACTCCCCATGACCACCCTGCCAAGCCCTCATGTCTTAACAACCTCGGCGTTTCCTTCAGACATCGTTTTGAGCGCCTTGGGGATATGGGTGACCTCGAGGAGGCAATTCTCAGGCAGCAGGATGCTGTCTGCCTCACCCCCCATGGCGACCCCGCCAAACCCGGCCATTCCAGCAACCTCGGCCATTCTTTCCTCATTCGTTTCAAACGCTTCAGGGAGTTGCATGACCTCGAGCAGGCAATGTCGAGGTTCAGGGATGCTGTCGACCTTACGCCTCACGGTCACCCTGACAAACCAGCCCATCTCAATCGCCTCGCCAACTCCTTCTCTACCCGTTTCGAACACCTTTGGGAGCCAGGTGACCTCGAGCACGCAATATTGATACTCAGGAATGCTGTTGAGCTTACACCCTATAACGATCTCAAGCGTTCGGACCGTCTCAACAACCTTGGCAACTTCCTCGCTACTCGTTTCCAGCATCTTGGGGAGCTCCGCGACCTTGAGGAAGCAATTACAAGACATCGGGATGCTATTGACCTCACTCCTGACGGCGATCCCCACAAGCCCACCGCTCTTGTCAACCTCGGTAACTCTTTCCTTGTCCGTTTTGAGCGCCTCGGGGAGTTGAGTGACCTCGAGGAGGGGATTTCGAGGCACGCGGATGCTGTTGACCTCTCTCTTCAGGGTGATCCCAGCAAGCCATACTACATGAGCTGCCTTGGAAACTCATTCAAAATTCGTTTCGAACACGTCGGGCAGCTAAGTGACCTTGAGGGTGCAATCCGGACACTCAGGCACGCTGTTGATCTCATTCCCCATGGTCATCCTGACAAGTACATCTGTCTTAACAACCTCGGCAACTGTTCCCTCACCCGTTTCGACCGCGTCGGAGAGCTGACCAACCTCGAGGATGCAATTTTGACGCTCAAAGATGCTGCCGACCTCGCGCCTGAGGGCCATCCTCACAAGCCTAACTGCCTTAACAGCCTTGCTCACTCTTTTCTCGCTCGGTTCGGGCGTTTCGGGAAATTGGGTGACCTCGATGGCGCAATTTCGACATTCAAGCACGCTGTTGACCTCACCCCTCCTGGTCACTCTGACAGGCCTGGCCGTCTTAGCAACCTCGGCACCTCGTTGTATAGTCGTTTCGAGCGCCTTGGCCAGTTGAACGACCTTATGGAGGCAATTTCAAGGCAAAGGGACGCAGTTAACCTCACACTCTGTGGCGATCCTGGAAAGCCCGCACGCCTTAGCAACCTGGGAAACTCCCTCAGAACCAGCTTCGAGCAGCTTGGACAGCTGAGTGACCTGGAGGAATCGGTTTTGATGCTCAGAAATGCTGTTGAGCTCACCCCACACGATCACCCTGATCGGCATGTCCGTCTTAACAACCTCAGCCTCTCCTTCTCGACTCGTTTCAGGCGCCTCGGGGAGCTGAGTGATCTCGAGGAGGACATTTCGTCACTGAGGGATGCTGTCGAGCTCATTCCTCACGATCACGCTCATAAGTCGATGTTACTTAACAACCTTGGTACATCTCTCCTTACGCGTTCCGAATGCCTCGGAGAACCGAGGGACCTCGAGGATGCAATTTCGACACTCAGGGATGTTCTTGATCTTACACCTCATGATCACCCCGACGTGCCCTCTCGTCTCCACAATCTCGGCCTCTCCCTTTTGGCTCGATTTAAGCGTCTGGAAGAGCTGACTGATCTCGATGAGGCAATCTCGACACTTGGAGATGCAGTTAAGCTCACTCCTCATGGTCACCCTCATAAACCCACCTGTCTGGGCAATCTCGGCATCTCCTCTTACACTCGTTTCGCGCGCCTCAGGGAGCTGAGTGATCTCGAGGATGCAATCTCAGTACTTAGGAGTGCCGTTGAGCTTACACCCCATGGTCACCCTGATAGGCCCAGCCATCTCAGCACCCTTGGCAGCTTCTTCACCACCCGTTTCGAGAAGCTCGGGGAGCCGAACGACCTAGAGGATGCAATCTCGCTATATTTCAATGCTGCCTCCGCTCCTTTCGGCTCCATTCGGGTTCGATTCCGTGCATCACAAAAATGGATGTTATATGCTCGCCAGATGCGCCATCCCTCTCTCCTCCATGCACATTACGTTGCAACCAGTCTCCTTCGTCAACTCGCTTGGATTGGCCTCTCTTTCGAACACCGCTACCTCGAACTTATGCGCGGTGTCGATGTGGTGCGGGAAGCAGCCGCAGCGGCATTGGACTTTGGACTTCCAGAGACTGCGGTGGAGTGGCTCGAGCAAGGACGCTCGATCGTTTGGGGTGAACTCTTTCAACTTCGCAGCGATTATGAGGAGTTGTCATCTGCTCATCCAGAGTACGCCAACAGACTTCGGGAACTGTCTGTGGCACTTGAACATGCTGGTACTATCCGCGAAAAGTCTTTGTCTACATTATCCGAACGGGCTGGAAGTGCAGAGCCGCGTGCGCCAGAGTCTTTACAGCAAGAGGCTCACAGGCACCGTACACTCGCAATCGAACGAGATAAACTGCTCCAGGAGATCCGACAATTTCCTGGTTTCGAGGGGTTCCTGCTCAAGAAAAAGTTCTCTCAGCTCCGTGCTTCCGCACATGCCGGACCGGTTGTCATACTAAATGCAGCAGGAAGCCGTTGCGACGCGTTGATTACTCTTGCCGGGGTGGACCATGTAGTTCACGTCCCACTTCCCAACTTCACTTTCCAGCGATCCGCCGATCTTCAGAAAACCCTGAAGAGTTTCATTCGTCACGCAAGAGAGGGGCAAAAGGCGATGTGGGACAGTCTTGGCTGGGAATCCTTCTTATCCCCATTGTGGCAATGTGTCGTCAAACCGGTCCTTGAGGCCTTGGCCTTCTCAGTACGTCGTGTCACATTATTGTTTTCGTAGCTAATCCGTTCGTGTCTCTCCTGTAGACACCTGGTGACTTATCACGCATTTTTTGGTGTCCGACAGGTCCATTCGTGTTTCTTCCAATTCATGCGGCTGGCCTGTACGGTGACGATACGCAGTTTTTGCAACCTGGGTACAAAGTATTTGACTTTGTGGTTTCGTCATACGTTCCTACTCTTTCCATTCTTGCGCCTCCGCCCGATCTCGCTGTAGTGCCCGACGGTGACCTCCGCCTCCTTCTTGTTCGCCAGCCACCCTCAGATGGCCTATCTCGACTTCCAGGCGTGGTCACCGAGTCGGAACTCATCAAGTCCGTAATCAGGGATTCACCTTCAGTATGCACCACCCTGCTGGAATCCTCTGTCGGAACGGTTGAGGAGGTGATGACTCTGATGAAAGATGCCGACTGGGTCCATTTTGCATGTCATGGAATCCAAGATGACGTGAATAGTGGACTCTGTTTGGCCGATCGACGCCGGTTGAAGCTGCGCGACATCATCGCGTTGTCACATCCCTGCGGCGGGCTTGCCTTTCTCTCCGCATGTCAGACGGCGACGGGCGACGAGCGTCTCTCCGACGAGGCCATTCATATGGCAGCAGGCATGTTGTTTGCGGGTTACGGGGGCGTCATTGGGACGATGTGGTCGATCAGTGATAAGCTTGCACCTGATGTGGCGAGGGACGTGTACGAGCAACTATTTGAGAATGATCGAAGGCCAGATTATCGGGAGGCTGCACGAGCACTGCATGACGCTATCGGGCGTGTTCGAGAGAGCGGCAGTGCGTCGTTTGTCGACTGGGTTCCATTCATCCATGTAGGTCTTTGATTATTTGGAAGTCCATACTATGTCGTCTGTATACCTCGTCATCGCGCACGCGGGGATAGGCGGATTTGGTCACACTGAAATGTACTATAGTGTTGTAAGTTAATGAAAGTACAATGGTGTCCTTCTACCTTTGTGCGATATTCATTGTTCCCAGCCTTCGTGTATTAGCCAGTGTTGAGATTGTTACCAGTCTGTGTGCGTTGTATATCCTAACACAACGACTGACCTGTGCTTCCAACACGGAGGGGCCATCCATTGCGTTTCTCAGACTTTGTAGAATGAGTACAGACCATGCGTTCCACTTGATCTTATAAATATACACGTCTGGAGATGAATTGCCAATGGACAGTGAGAGGTTCAAAGATCCTCGGCATCCTTACGATCATCGTACCGATCCATCCACGACGAAACAACCCGCAATACCGTAACAGAGATATCCGAATATTCAAAGACCTACATGGATGAACGGAACCCACTCGTCAAACGACGCGCTGCGACTCTCACGAACACGCCCAATAGCATCGTGCAGCGCTCGCGCAGCCTCGCGATAATCTGGTCTTCTGCCTTTCCCAAGCAGTTGCTCGTACACATCCTTTGCTACATCAGGCGCAAGCTGATCGCTGATCGACCACATCGTCCCAATGACTCCCTTGTAACCTGCAAACAACATCGCAGCTGCGATATGGATTGCCTCGTCAGAAAGATTCTGATCGCCCGTCGCCGTCTGACACGCAGAGAGGAAGGCAAGGCCACCGCGAGAACGGGACAACGCGATGATGTCAGATATTTTCAAGCGGCGTTGATCGGCGAGACACAGTCCACTACGGGTTGGATTCGAGGCATCTTGGACTCCGTGGCATGCGAAATGGACCCAGTCCGCTTCTTTCATCAGAGCAAGCACCTCTTCGACCGTGCCGAGAGCCGACTCCTGAAGGATGGTTTCTGCCGAAGGCGAATCTCTAACCACTTCTCTGATGTACTCCAGCTCGGTATTCACACCTTTAAGCGGGGGTAAGCCATCCGAGGTCGGTTGACGTACAGCAAGGAGGCGGAAATCCTCAGTAGGTGCCGTGCTGGGATTGGATAAGGGAGCAAGAATACTAAGTGTGGGCGCGTACGACGAAACAACGAAATCAAATACTTTGTTCCCAGGTTTCGAATTTTGGGTGTCGTACAGACCAGCTGCATGGACGGGAAGAAACACGAAGGGTCCAGTGGGACACCAAAAAATGCGCGATAGGTCTCCGGGAGTCTGTTCGGAAATGGATGGAGGCATTAGCTGCGAACGCGAAAATATGGGATAGACCACGTACTGAAAAAGCCAGAGCATCCAAAACTGGTTTGACAACAAATTCCCACAAAGGGGACAAGAACAGTTCCCAGCTGGTACCGTCCCACCTCGCACTTCGCGACTCCCTTCCCTCACGAAGGAAGCTCCTAAGCGTGTTCTGAAGATCGGCAGATCGCGTGAAAGTGAAATTGGGGAGTGGGACATGAACTACATGGTCCACGTTGGCAAGGACAATCAACGCATCGCAGTGGGTGTCTGTGGCGTTGAGCATGACAACTGGCCCGGCGTGTGCGGAAGCACGGAGTTGAGAAAATTCTTTCCGGAGAAGGAATTGCTCGAAGCCTGGTAACCTTCTGATCTCCTGAAGCAGTTTATCTCGCTCGAGCGCGAGCGCGCGATGTTTGTCGGCTTCCTGCGCCAAGGACCCTGTCTCACCATATGCCGTACCGCGAGTCTTTTCTGAGAGAGTAGACAAGGATTTTTCACGAGTAGCACCAGCATGTTCCAATGCGGCAGACAACTCCCGAAGCCTACGGGAATAATCTGGATGGGCTGACGACAACTCTTCATACGAGTTGCGAAGCTGAAACAGCTCCCCCCAAACGATTGAGCGCCCTTGCTCAAGCCACTCCACCGCAGTTTCCGGGAATCCCAAGTCCAAAGCTGCTGCTGCTGCCTCCCGCACTACATCAGCGCCTCGCGCGAGTTCTGAATAACGGCTTGTCAGAGAGAGACCAATCCATGCGAGTTGAGGAAGCAGGTTGATAGCGACCGAATACGCATGAAGGAGAGACTGATGGTGTATGCGACGTGCACAGGATATCCATTTCAAGGATGCCTGGAACCGAACTTTGACCGGTCCGAAGGAGGCGGAAGCGGCTTGAAAATATATGAAAATTGCGGCTTCGAGGTCACGCAGCTCCCCGAGAAGGTCAAAACGAGCTGCGAAGGAAGTGCCAAGGTTGTTAAGGTAGATGGGCTTGCGAGGATGATTATCAGGGGTGAGAGTAACGGCAGCCCCGAGTATTGAAATGGCGTCCGAGATGTCGCGCAACTCCCCGAGGCACTCGAAACGAGTGATTAAGGAGCCTCCGAGGTTGCTAAGATATGCAGGTTTCTGAATATGACCATCAGGAGTGAGGTCAACCACATTCCTGAACCTTGGTATTGCATCCTCGAGATCACTCAGCTCGCCAGAGTGTTGAAAACGGGTGAGAAGAGAGCTTCCGAGGTTGTTGAGACAGACACGGTTTTCGAGATGGCCATCAGGAATGAGGTCAACAGCATCCCTCAACTTCGAAATTGCTTCCTCGAGATCCTCGAGATCTCCAAGGCGTTCAAATCGAGTGAACAGGGAGGTTCCGAGGCTGACGAGACGGTGAAGCTTGCAAGCGTGACCATCAGGGGAGAGGCCAACAGCATCCCTAAGCATCAATACCGCGTCCTCGATGTCATTCAGCTCCCCGAGATGCTCGAAACGAATTCTGAGGGAACTGGCAAGGGCATTCAGAAAGGCTGGCTTCTCAAAGTGGTCATGAGGAGTGATGTCAACGGCATCTCTGTGCATTGAAATTGCGTCCTCTAAGTGACTCAGCTCCCCAAAGTGTTGGAAATGGGTTTCTAACGCGTTGCCGAGGGCGTCGAGAGCGCCAGGCTTGTCAAGGTGACTACGAGGAATGACGCCATTGACATCCCTGAGGGTCAAGATTGCGTCCTCTAAGTCTCTCGGCTCCCCGTGGCGCTTAAAACGAGTGACAAGGGAGTTGCCGAGGTTCTGAAGACGTCTGGGCTTGCAAGGGTGACCATCAGAGGTAAGATTAACTGCATCTCTGAACATCAAAACTGCGTCCTCGAGATCTCTCAGCTCCCCTAGGTGCCCGTAACGTGTGAGAAGGGAGTTGCCAAGGGTGTTGAGACAAGCAGGTTTGTCTGGATGGTCATGGGGAGTCAGGTTAACAGCATCTCTTTGAATCGCAATCGCATCCTCGAGGTCACTTAGCCCCCCGAGACGTCCGAAAAGAGCCGTGAGGGAGCCGCCCAGGTTGCTAAGGTAGCCAGGCTTGTGATAGTGGCCATCGGGGGTAAGGTCGACGGCGTCCCTGAACATAGAAATTGCATCTTCGAGGTCACTTGACTTCCCCAGTCGCTTGAAACGAATGAAGAGGGAGGTGCCGATGCTGACAAGACGGCCAGGATAGTCGGGGTAACCATGAGGAGTCAGGTCAATAGCACTCCTTAGAGTCAAGATCGTGTTCTCCAAGTCACATGCTTCTCCAAAGCGCTCAAAACGAGTTTGAAAACAAGTGGCGAGGTTGGCAAGACGGCCAGGCTTGTCGGGGTCTTCATCGGGAGTGAGCTCAACGGCACCCCTGAGCATTGACATTGCGTCCTCGAGGTCCCCCAATTCTCCAAGGCGCTCAAAACGACTCCTAAATGCACTGCCGAGATTGCTGAGACAGGCAGGTTCAGGGGTGATCTGAACAGCGTCCCTAAGCACTGAAATCGCAGCCTCAAGATCCTTCAGCTCTCCAAGGCGTTCGAAACGAGTGATGAAGACGTTGCCAAGGTTGTTGAGACAGGCAGGCTTGTGAGGATGACCATGAGGAGTCAGATCAACAGCATCTCGCAGCTTCGAGATCCCATCCTCGAGGTCACTAAGCTTCCCGTTTTGTCCAAAACGAATGACGGATGAAGTGCCGAGGCTAGTGAGATAGGTGGGTTTGTCGGGGTGACCATGAGGAATGAGGTCGACAGTACTTCTGAGTGTCGAAATTGCGTCCTCCAGGTCACCTGGCTCCCCGAGGTGTCTGAATCGATGAAGTAATGCCACACCGAGATTTCCTAGTCCTGTGCGGTGCTGGTAACTCGAAATCGCAGTAGACTTAACCACTGCCTTCAAATTTGTGATTGCTTGTTGCAGGTCGGCCAGATCACCAAACCGATTGAAGCGTTGCAACAACCAGGCTCCTAAGATCCCTAAGTCCTCCTCCGTTATGCGTAATATTGAGTCCTCTATAGAAGATTGGTCACGACTTTCCGCATGGCTGAGCTCAATGGCCTCGTGCAGCGAGGCCCTCGCCTCTGTTCCAGCGGCTTCATCCCGAGGGCCGAGAGCGACGTCCGTCGACCGGATAGCTACATCGTCGTGATAAGTAGTGTATGCTAACCGAAACTAGAATTTCGTACTCGTTGTAACCATTCCTTCATTCTCCGTTTGCACCGCAGATCTCGCAAAGGAAGGGCCATCCTGTAGCTGGAAGGGCCCCAGTTCGGGGATTTGCTCTTTTCCTCGCTCTTCCGTGGGGTAAGGGTCGGAAACGCCGCCGAACACTGGAGAGTGGCTCTCCTGCATGACATTTCAATTTGCAAACAGACAGTCGAACCTGGAAACCCACTTCTGCAGAGCTAGATGGTGACGTCGATGATTGATGTTGTTGTTGTTCCCTGGCGTCGGTGATCAATCCTCTGGTCATCAGTGCTCAGACCTGGGTAGAGAACCGATGTGTACGACAAGAAACATACCCTGGCAGCATTGAAACCCATAGTCGCCTCCACTGTAAGCCGAACCATGTCCACGTCGACGTCGTTGATTCATGGAGTAGTTCTTGTTCTCCGCTGTCCGAGGAGCTGCTAGACATCTGATATTGCTCAGGCCGAGAGGTTGAGGTGTCGGAGTACACAGCAAAACACGCCTCTAGGGCAATTTTAAGCCCAACAATACCCCAAATAACGTGGGCCTGTCCACATTTTAGTTGTGTTCAATTCCTAAAAGCAACGAGTAGCACTCAGGGTTTGCGTTACGGCGTAGTCCTTATCAATTGCCTGCAGCATGGCGTTGGCATGCTTTCAATTTCAGACGCCAACGCCGCATGGACCAATCATTGAGCGAGGCCTGCTGACTCTGCTGCTGAGTTCAACGCCGAAGCCCTGTAAATGAGATTCGTGATTTGTTAGTGATAGGACCATTCCAACTTCTGACCAATGGCAATAAGTGCGACTGCCAGCGAGTGCCAAGGTCCAAGCTAAGTTCGGCTTCTTCCGACAAGGGCCAGAAGTTTACAACTTGACGTTCTTCCCAGGTTGAAACTGTCGTTTACTCGATGACTGTCTACTGAATCCTGATCAAAATTCTCTTGACTTTGCCACTTGCTGACTGGCACACATGAATGCTTGTCATTTGAAAAGATAGCTTGAAATTCTTCACTCGCTGCCGTCGGCACAAGGTACCGTCTCAATTCGACTAAAGTACCCATGTATTGGTTCTCATCTCCCTCCATTAGTTTGTTTTGTTCCCTTTGATCAGTCACGCTCACTCTCAGCACACCAGTAGACCATGGACAAGGGTGCATGGGGAGGCTGCCGTGTGGTGAAATCTACTGTCTGGCTGAGGACACGGATGCCTCCCCGGAGGTCCCCCTTGGCTTGTATTGTAGTGCACTTACTCTCCGTCCTGTTGGCAACATTTACCGTCCTTTCACATTACTGTGGTGCACCTCATGCAATATCAGAAGTTGAGGGAAGAGTCTGAGGGAGCAAGGGCTGAGGCGTTGTTGCATGAAGCGACCAAGCTCTGCAGAGAATTACGAAAACCGAACTACGATGTTCATGCCTCAACTATGTGCTGGCAGCTCCACTTCGGACAGTCGTTATTTGGCAAGTCTAGGAAGTCTCAGCGCAGCATTACTACCTCGGTTCCAACAGCGTGGGGTGCTGAGCGACCTGGAGGACGCACTTTCAACACTCAGGGATGTTGTTGATCTGCCACAGAAAGCCGCTGCGCTGGTTGCTCTTGCGGGTGTGGACAAGTCATTCATGTCCCACTTCCCAGCTGCACTTCCAAACGAACCGCTGATCTTCAGACCAAACTGAAGGCTTTCATTCGTCATACAGGGGAAGGGAAAAGTGCAAAATTGGATGTCAGTTGGGAACCCTTCTTATCCCCCTTGTGGAAAGATGTTGTCAAACCAGTCCTGGATGCTTTGGCTTTTTCGGTACGTGAAGACCGATGTTGTATCTCGCGGTGAACGCACCGAGCGCGACGATATCGTCTTGATTGCCGTCGGGAAAGTTGATGGCGGAGCCTCCGAGCCGGCCGGGGACTGACATGCACATGAGAGCGCCAGCAAGCAAGACCATACGCACCAGGATGGTGTTGCCGTTTCTGAGCAAAGGGACGCAAGTTAGGTGATGAGTCAGGGGATGAGATCAAGGTACGAACATGGCTCTGAGAACGCGCTTCGAGTTCACCTGGCGCGTCACGGATCGACGGGCACCTCGTGGACCTTGACACCCATGTATGCTGCACCCTTGTCAAATGCAATGCGTCACTGGGATGGTCCTAACGAAACCGTTCACCCTGATTCGTTACTAAAGACACAGGAGAATCACTCACATTTCAGGTTTGGTGATGCCCTTGACCTCTCTCGCCCAGTCCCTGTAAATCTTGATAGCCATGACGATCGACTCGGTACCACCGGACGTCACCGTGCCAGCGCCATCAGGATTATTATACATCCTCAGGCATATGGCCATGATCTCGGCCTCCATCTTGCGAATCGACGGGAAGACGTCCGGGTGGAGCGGATTCGAGACAGCGTAGCGTTCGAATGTAGCAACAATCACGAGATCATCACCCCAGTCTGCCCACCCAATGAGTCACACACGACGAACGACGACGCCGGCGGGACGTGCGGTAAACGGCACCAGATAACTTTCTCTGCCTCTAATCCGTGTGCGCGCCGAGCTCCTTGTCCATCCTCGCCATCTCCTCGAGGATCCGCTTGGCAGACTTGCCTTGTGCAGGGAGAGCGAGGTATCGAGTGGACTCGCTGCCCTTGGGGACGAGCTTGTTCTTGATGTCAACCTTGACCTTGTTCAGTTCCTCTTGCAGCTTCTTTTGTGCCGGGAGAGCTTCATAGCGAGGAGCATCGCTTGCTGCGCGAGAATAGATGAGTGACACTTGATCGCAAAAGAGAACATATCTTGGACGTCCACTGTAGATGGATAAGACCATCTTGACCGTCTCGAACGGCGAACGCGTGTTCTCGGTCCACCACTCTCAGACGAGCTCTGGCTCTGGAAGTGTGCATTCCAGCGACGACACGACGTCTTGTATCTTGTCCATCGTCCGGGGTAGTCGGGTCGTGTCCTGGGGTTCTTTGCACGACTTTCTAAAGGGCACAGTCCAGTCGTCGAGACAAAGTTGGGTCTTGTGCCTTGGGGGGGATGCCACGTCGCGCGTCGTCCGAATGGAAATAAACTGATCAGTCGGCTCATTGCAAGCGACAACGACGAACAACCTTCGCATGGTCCATACAACCAGCTCATCTCACCAGCCCATCCCCCGCTCAGTTGACATCTAGCTGGCAGAGGAAGAAGAAAGCGATGACGCTGCCAAGGTCACCTGAGGTATGTCCACAACGACGTCCATCACGTCCAGTTCATTCTCATCGACATCCCCCAGAGGACCAACAACACATCAATGCCTTCTCAAAGCTGAATATGCGTCTACGTAGGATCGAGGGCAGATTCGAGGCGCTCAAGGTGAGCTTGAACCTCTCCTTCACGCTCGCCCAGCTCACGACGTCAACCGCAAGAAAAACCGAGCTCGAACCTGCCACCATTATTGGCTTTTCACTGTACTGTCCCTTTTTTGCTCTCCTAGGACCACTGGAATTTCTTCTCAGAATTAACTAATTAATTAATTACTCATTCACGCGCGTGACAGGAACGAAATTTTCGTCATCTTCAGGTCCGTGTGATGCGTGACAGACAAATCAAGTGAAATGATACAGTTTATTTACCACTTCCAGCGGAATGTTCGAAGGAGATTGTCTGTCTGCAACACAGCCTATTGGTGTAAGGTCCGGTTAGATTGGCTGTGCGTGACCTCATCGACATCAGCGTGATGCTAGTGATGCACTGATTTTGAAGTCTTACCATCATGGCCTATTGCGCGCAGGCGGGTCATATGCAAGGTTTAGAGTTTGGTGCTGTATTCTTCCATCACTGACCAGAATCCAAATATGATGACTTTTGTAGTCGACGAGGCCCAGACTTTGAACATCTGGACTGGTCTCTTTACCGGCAGCTGGCAGTCAAGCCAATCAGCTAACATGCCTCTTGTCAAGCATCAAGCATCAAGCCTCACACATTGTTGGCTGTGCAACATGGTTCTTGTCGACAGATGCTCATGTCGTACAGCACTTGGCGGCTTGGCATACCAGTCAGGTGATGCCCCTGGGTCTTGCCATTCTGGCACATATCCCGCCAAGCATTGTTAACAGTTTACAGAACCGTGACCCGCCATAAATTGCTGTATGCAGGGTCCACACAACCAGAAACATATATATAAAAGGGCCTTTGGCACATTAATCTCGTCTACCCACTGCACTTCACATGCAATCGTGTCACTGGAAAGGTACCCCCTACCTCCTTCAGGTCACGTCTGTCTGATTTGCCTTTTTAGCACTTCTTTCACTTGTCTTACTTGCATTCTACACAGTCGATTCAGCTGCAGTCAACTTCTCGCAGTGCTTTGCGGATGTTATCAGCTGCGCTGGGAACGCGAGCAGTGATGCTTGTGCCTCTCTGAACATTTCTAACACAACCGCTTTCTCGTTGCTCCGTACGAGCAAAGGCACCATCCCCTCGACCACGGACGGCGCGACCGCACTATCGTACCCTGGTTGTACCAAGTATTGTGGAAGAAGCCAGGAGCCCTTCACTTGGACTGTATTTTCACAGCACTATGCGCAATGGCTCCTGCCATATCTCGCCCTGCTCTCCCAGCTCCCCTTCGGTGCTCCGCGCAGGACAGATAATCTTATGTCTGTCGTCTTGACGCTTGGATCCCCAACCCTCGCTGGCTACTCGTTATACATGACCCTCCTTAACGCACGATGGGTCAATGACCAACTTTTTTCAGGCATCAGCTATCCCAGTGTCACTGTCCGTCAGTCTATTGTGCGGGCTTTGTGCAGTCTCCAGCAGGTCCCTTTACGCATTCACCCTGGGAGCTCCGCCCGCTTCGAGTCCCTCGTCGTTCACCCGGACAATGACGAATGGTGGACTACGCTCGCAGCAGAACTCGATTACTCACACACGTGGTCGATCTCATCCGCAACGTCGATCACTTGGGTCGTCATTGCTTATCTCCTTACCGTCGCTGATTCCCTTTCCAATGTGGCGCAGAATATCCAATCTAGTGGGCAGGGGACTGGATCAGTGTGGTTTTGGCTGTTACCGATTGTTGTGGGTTGGCTAGTCCTTTCCCCCAAGTGCGACGACAAGCGCGTGAACGACGCGTACCACAAGGCAAATAAACACGTGTTTGTAGCAGATTCTCAGGACCCTCTCGCAGCTCCTACCCAAGTCACCGTCAACTTCGGGTTGACCATCATCCCCAGTCCGGATTGGGAGCTGCATCGGAGAAACGTCACATCCCCAGACGAGTCGCGCATTCCTCCAGTATTCAACTATGCAAGAACGCTACCATGGTCGCGGACTGTCTATGTCGTTTCGCTATTTTACCGTGCTGCTTGGCGAAAGTCAGACCGCGGTCTTGCCGTCAACGGCCAACAAATTCCTGGGAATACACGCGAAAATGTGCCACGAGAGAGCAGATTAGGGAATCGCGAGCAGATCATTCAGTACTGCAAGCCAGATCGCTACGAATACCCTGGAGTCAATGTTCTTTGGCCCAGAGGCGTGTTCTTCAATATGATCGTGGCGTCCTTTATGTCGCTGCTGCTGCAGTGGGGTACAACATTCGCAGCCGTTCTCGCCGCTTACTTCACTCCCACTGTTGTAAGTAGCTTTCTTTGGCAAGATGATCCGCTGACTCAACATCGCCATCCCAGGGACTTGGATGCCGTTCTCTCGCATACGTGATATATGGGGTGACATCCACTGTAGTGTGGATTTTACTCCTTTTGTCTAGCATACTCAGTTACTACGCACACCACCTCGTGGACGACCCAGCTACCCCTGACTTGGAAGGGGATGAACAGCACCCCCAGACACCCAGTACTGCGGGTCAAAGTCTCGCGTCTTCAAGGTCCGGAGGCAGTATAGCGATACCACCGGAAGAAGTTCAACTCCTTGATATCAACGCAGAACAAGTCCCCCTCAACACCAACGAACCCTCCAGCACTTCTCGCACTGTGCGGATACGTACTCCGTTTATCGCGCACGTCGCGAATTGGCTACGATGGATCGGCAAATTTCTCGCCATCGTCAACGCGATCGGAATCATCACCAACTCAATCTTCCAGTTCGCGAGTGTCTACGATAACTGTTACTGTGACTCAAGCGTGTACAAGTGGGGCTCTTCTGCATTCAATGTCATTATTCCTAATCAGGGCGATATTTCTTTGGCGAGGAGTGCTTGGATTGGTGCTCTCGTGCTTGCTTTGACTTGTTGCGGCTTTTTCGTTGGGACGATTTATCTCATTCGGGACTCGTTACCTTCTTAGCGGATTTCCGCACTGAAAAAATTTACTGTAGTTCGTTCGCATGCCCAAGTCCATTACAGACATTACAGATATTTCGTATCATGAGACATGTACTTGCTCGTTCCTTTGGTGCTACACTAACTTGTATGTAAGCCCTCACGCATCCTGGCAAACGCTGGAAGTTCATGTGTCGAAGTGCACAATGGTTCAGCTGTCTGCTCCTGAGACTCAGATCTCGGACTACACACAAAACTATTTGAACTATGTACTAACCGCGACAGTGAGCAATCAAGTGGACCTCGGCGGGCTTGCGAGGATGATTATCAGGGGTGAGAGCAACGGCAGCCCCGAGTATTGAAATGGCGTCCGAGATGTCGCGCAACTCCCCGAGGCACTCGAAACGAGCGATTAAAGAGCCTCCGAGGTTGCTAAGGTAGCCAGGTTTCTGAATATGACCATCAGGAGTGAGGTTAACCGCATCCCTGAACCTTGGTATTGCATCCTCGAGATCATTCAGCTCGCCGGAGTGTTGAAAACGGGTGAAAAAAGAGCTGCCGAGGTTGTTGAGACAGACACGGTTTTCGGGGTGGCCAGAAGGAATGAGGTCGACAGCATCCCTCAACGTCGAAATTGCTTCCTCAAGATCATCGAGATCCCCAAGGCGTTCGAATCGAGTGAACAGGGAGGTTCCGAGATTGACGAGATGGTGAAACTTGCGAGCATGACCATAAGGAGAGAGGCCAACAGCATCCCTAAGCATCAATACCGCGTCCTCGATGTTCTTCTTCGGGGTCGGTGATCAATTCCCTGGTCATCACCGCTTAGACCTAGAAAGTGGGTCGACATATACGACAAGGAACGTACTCTGGCAGCATCGAAGCCCATAATCGCCTCCATTGTAAGCCGAACCATGTCCACGTCGACGCCGTTGATTCATGAGGTACTTGTTGTTCCCTGTTGTCCGAGAATATGCTAGACATTTGATATTGCTCAGACCGAGAAATTGAGGCGTTGAGAGTACACAGCAAAACAAACACTTGGGACGATTTTAAGCCCCCAGCGCCCCGGAACGTGACCAGTCCACGTTTGGGTTGCGTCCAATTCCTAAAAGCAGCGAGTGATAGTACCGTTCTGACCACATCATGGGCGATAAGTGGTCCAAGTTTGGCTTCCGTGTATATCGATCGCTGACGTGATCCGATGGGTGAGATGAGAGTGGAAACGGGACGTGTAGATACACGGGAGGGTAGGCTACGACAGGGTATGTAGGTGAATGCATGAATGGGCGAAAGCCCGC
>JBBPMA010000355.1:0-27742 GCA_038090075.1 Xanthoconium purpureum | reverse complement strand
CTAGGGGTTTTTATCTTGCTATGATGTGCATTCATCTCCTTGAAGTACTCTGGCAGGAACTTGACTCGACGCTCATCAAGAGCGAGTGCATGCCTGAAATGACAGGCGTTTGTTACCGATGATGAGGTGGTGATATGGACAGCTTCCTTAACGAGACCCAAAGAAGATACCGTATCCCTTGTCAAAGTCAGCCAAGGACTATGAAAGGCATGATGAAGGGGATCAACGTACCAGACCCCTACGAAATGGATCCTCACACCCGGCCGACAAAACTTCTGCTTGAATTGTGTCGCCTTATTTCTTGTCTCTGGGTCATTCGGGTCAATGGAACGGTAAAGGCGATAGGCTCTATGGTAATATATTTGTAAGCATGGAACTCGTTCAAAGTAGAAACGGATACCGACTGTTTAATTTGGTTCCGCCTCAGCTCCTTCACCAGACCAACCTAAGTCTAGTGTAAGTGCGTCAACGGCGGCAAATGTCATACACCATACTGACCTCGTGAATCATTCCAGCAAGTGCTCGCACTTGATATGCGCCTCGAGAAAACCCTGCAAGGATCTCACGTATATTGGAGCGAACGGCATGTGGTATGGACGAACCGAACAAATATATTTGATCCCCCATGTGATAGTTTCTTGCCAACCAACTGTACGCTTCCATCACGTTTTTCTCCACACTCCTGTAACAACCGGTTGCATGAGTGCAGGAGGGAAAAGTCGCTGTTGTGACCAACCAAGCGAACATCTGCTCAAGTCCTCTGTGGATCCCCTTCGACGCACGATGAAGCAGAGATGAATGTACACCATCGTCTGCGCCAATGCCCTCCAGATAAAATTTGCGCTGTTTGACCTCAGTGGATTCTTCGTCGAATACGGCATCATATAGCTTCGAGACATTTGTTTCCTATCGGACCCTAGTCAGCTTCGGATCGTTGGGGCATGGATGAACAGTCACCTCGTCACCGGGCTTGTTAGATGTGCCATCAATAAAGACCGCCAGGTTCCTTGCATCCACTGAGGTACTCCCGCAGGTGGGGCATCGGGGGGCCGCCGATGCTGACATGTGTACCGACCCGAGTGCAGAAGGGGATGCGACTGAACTCACATCATAGGTGCTTGGTATTTATGAAAGTTGGCTGTACTCGCTAGCCACTCCATGCGAACTACACGATGGTTCATGTGCCCACGAGTGATAATGGTTTGGAGGGTTGTGGCGTCCTGCCAGGCCGCAACTGGCCCGAGATTTACGCGCTCTTGTCGCTTCGTTTCCACAAGTCCTTGCGAAAAGAAACGTATGGTTCGGTCATTTGCGACTAAAAACGTGCTATTCTCTGGAAGCTCGGTCTGAAGGCCACTTTCGGTGGTAACTCCGGGCACTGACCTGAAATCCATAGCGTCTAAGATACTCGCTGCATCAACGTGTCGGTCCGGTTTACAAGATCCGAAGGCAAGTGCCAGGCTGTGTGGACGTTCCGCATGGTAGTGAGGATGCGGCTGAAGTGTGCATGCGGAATCCTCGCCTTCCCACGGTTGAGTGCTGTTTACTGCGTTCTCGAACCACGTTGATAGAAGTATATCCATAGGATCCGGAATGCCAGCTGCAGCGTCCAGCCTCATATTAATTGGCCCTCAGGCCTCAACCGCTACCCCTCCAACTTTTGCCGCTAAGGAGCAATGCGAGACCGCTTGACGGTCATGTTGGATAGCATGATAGTGGCAGTGGACAACGGGCACTCCTATGATGGCATCGTGTCCATACCAGAGGTTGGCCTAGAGGACTACGGACGCCGACCTGGTCTGGCTGGTTGGCTCGATGACTTTGTGGTTCGTCCTTCCCCCAAATTATGCCTTTACCCACAGGATGACTGAGGACTTGCAGGAGCTACTTCGGTCGGCAAGAGTAACCATTGCCTGGGCAGTTCGGACTAGGTGAACCATATCTAGCTCGAATTGTCATCTCAAGCGTGTGCTGACATGGGCAACACCTAGGTCTTCTAAATCACCTGAATCAAGTCCAACTGACCTCCCAATCACGACTCCGCCAAACCCACCAGCCCCGCCGAACCCCCCAGCAGCGTTGAGCACTCCACTTGCACCAAATGCCCCCGCCCCGCCGAACGCCCCAGCAGCGCTGAACACTCCTGCTGCACCAAATGCCCCCGCCCCACCGAACCACCCGGCCCCGCCAGACACTCCACCCTCACCAAGCGCTCCTGCTCCACCAAGCATCTCAGCCCCACCAAACGCCCTAGCTTCGCCAAACGCCCCAGCCGCACCGCATCCCTCAGCCACGCCGAACACTCCAACCTCACCGAACACTCCCGCCCCACCTAACGTCCCAGCCCCGCCAAATGCCCCAGTCCCGCCAAACGCCCCGGATCCTTCAGCTACGCCGAATCCCCCAGCCCTGCCACACACTCCAGATGCACCAAACGCCCCAGCCCCACCGGATCCCCGACCGTCAGCTCAGACCTCGGTCGTACACGGTTCGCCCCGCAAGCGGCCCCCACCGTCTTCACCAGAACCCCAAGACCCACCTAGTCAGCACGTCATCCGAGCCACATCCCTGCAGGTATGCAACTCGTCGGAAAGGTCTTGCTGAGGCTTTGTGTTGGTGTTAACGGGATCACCAGGCTCCTCAAATGTACCAGACGAGCTCACAAGAGGGTGAGCCGGTCCAGGTTCAGCGTAGTCCGAGTGGAACTCGTGGCATTACTACTCTCGGTGCTACTGATGTGCTAGTAAGACAAAGAGTTGATCCCAAACCGGTATGTGCATCCTAAGGAACGGCTAGCCGACACTAACAAAGGAGGTGGCCAGGATGTTCCTACTGATGAGCATCAGCCACGCAGGAGGGATAGTCAGTTTCCTAAAGATTCGGACGCAGGACAGCAATTGCTATAGAAGAGGGGGCAGGTTGTGTGTAACATTTGTATCTAGATATTGACCAGAGATGACGGGGTGGTATTCACCCTACCAGGTAGGAGAGGCCACTAGGTTGGGGATCGAATTGTCTGATGGACTTCTGGGCTTTCACTGATCAAGGTTTGTCGACTATTGGTGTAGCACTATATGTGTGACCTGTCTACATCAAACACGTCCGATCCTGGGTGCTCACATCAGATCTCAGAGCTCATCAAACATGTGCCTTATCATCGCCTCCATCTGCGCCAGTACAGTGGGCATCGCATCCCGCTGTGGTGAATTGACCCTGTGTTCATCCGTGTGCGCCACCTTCTTCACCCACGTCTCTCCAACGTAGATCAGCGGTCGATGACCTTTTGGTACGCGGTAGTAGCGATGAACGCGCTCTTCGCCCTCGGGTGGGGAGGACACGGCGGGCTTGAGGAGTGGTGCAAGTGCGTCACGCTCTGCAGGCGTTTTGGCGCCGAGTGCCAGGTTATCATCGATGAATGTGGGCGCGCGCGCGCCCTCGGAGAGATAGTGCACTGGTGACCGCAAGGCGCAATCCAAGTCGTCTTCATGCGCGCTGCTTCCTAATATGACCTGTTTTGACGCTTCCAAGTCTGCTGCGCCACTACCAGCGGCGGAACGCACGCATTGCCTCGGGGGCTGTGCATCCTGTGCGGGGTACACAGAAATGGAGATGTTGCCCGTGTACGTCCGGTAACCACGCCACAGCGTCACCTCGGGAACATTGTACCACGGCACCCACGCCTCCTCATCCGCCTCGAACACGGGCGTCTTCTTCCGCGTCGCCCGGAGGTCAATTATGTCCTTCTCATTGAGTGGCTCGTCCTGTGTACGCGGAACGTCGAGCGAGAGAACGAGCGTGTTAGAGAGTGTGTGGTAGTACGTCTCGAAGTCAGTGGCGTGTCGCGGATCCGCGTCAACGAGGAATCGGACGGGTGTGCTGGTCGTGGTGACAATTTCCCCAGAGGCGATTTGCTCCGAGGTGGCATTGGGCATGGATACGTATATTGGGTGGGGCGTGTGGTGGCTGGCGAAGATACAACGAGAGGTGCTTGGCGAGTTAGATTTTTTGAAGTCGGCAGACGCCGCGCGGAGAATTTGATTCGGTTTGTGAAGGGATTGTAGCGCTGGATTCGTGGTGTATTCAGTGGCCCATTTGGGTGAAATGGTCGAGTCGATGCAAAGGTGAAGGGCGAGGGGCTCGACAAAGGTGCGCGCGCGTCCTGTGCGGGTGATGGCGACCTCGACGAATTGGTCGTCGGAGCCTGTCAGGGTACGAGGTTTAGCTGGGACACCAAAGTCGTGCTGAGAGGTTCACCTTGGGAGAATACGAAACGGTCGTGTTTGCTAATGATCTGAGCAGTGTAACTCGCGACGGGATCGTTGTCGACAGGGCTTCCCTCAAGAGATTCTTCCAGTTGAACCGTCTTGGATCGCAATACGTCATTGCTAGGTGGGTCATAGAGAGGGTGGAATGCTGTGAATCCGGCCGGTATCTCGGCCACCGTCCCGTTCGTAAATATTACGCGAACAAAGTACTCGTACATCATCTCGACATTGACAAACTAGGCGCAAAGAAAGTGAGTACTAGTTTACCCAGTCCCGGATTATACGCACCTCTCCCTCCCTGAACGCAATGTGTGGATGAGAGTAGTCAAGCGCGGGAGGAAAATTGGTCAATGGGACGAGAATCGCGAAGTCTTGGACCACGTCACGAACGGAGCCGGGTGGCGCCTCTCCCATATCTATGGCTTGCGTCGACTCAAACATGATACGTTCCTCTTCTCGGACCAACCATAGATCCTTGTTCTTGACGATCTCCCCGAATGCTATGTCAGCGCTACAGTTGATAGAATCGTGCGCCGGGAGAACCCAAGGCGAAGCAGGGCTCGCACGCTCTGGGTCGAAGATGTCGATCGGGGCCCTTTCTTTTGCCTGTCGTTTTGTCGCTTCGATGGAACGCCTGATTATCATCATTAGGAGTCATGGTCAGATACAAGTAACGACTAAGGAACTTACGACGCTTTCACGAACGATCGTTCTTTGAAACGGAGACCGAGCAAAGCGGATTCAACTCTGGCACATCCTGCGGTAACCTTGAGGCGCGCGTCACCTTGTATGATTGTGCCTGGCGCGAGATCGGGTGCTCGAACCCATGCCTGAAGGCTGCATTCAAGTTCCGGAGAGTGGGGAGTGTGAGAATTTGCACGGACGCCACTCGCACCCAACAAGGTCAGCAAGCCAAAGATGCTCCTGATATGACGGTCGACACGCATAGAGTGAAAGATTCAAGTAAGGCGCGATTGCGGCGAAAAAAGCGTCTTTTGGATCTGGTCATTTATAACTTACTGCGTTCCACAGCTTTGTTGACAGATGATGGCCGCATGCACCGGTGCATTTCTTGGTGGCCGGCGCAGCAGCGCTGGGTTGCTGCCACCCTCTGTATAACGATAGATGTTATCAGTGGCGTTGATGGCCCAAATATTGGTGGCTGATCCAGTAGGGATTCGCTTGAGAGCACTTGGACCCAGTGCTTGGAACCCAGGTATAGCGATAGATGTTGCCACCCGCGCTGACACCCCAAACTGTGCTATCAGCGGCTGCATCAATATCAGTAAGGGCACCAAGATCTGAGCCCAGTCATCACCTGTGTAATGGTAGATGTTACCAGCAGCGTTGGCGCCCCAGACATTGGTGACTGAGCCCGAGTCGGAGCCAGCAGAGATTCGCGTGAGAGCACCAGCGATTAGTCTCCGTCCAGTCATTGCGAGCTATAAACTTGATGAAATAAAGATTAAAGACTCCAGTGCTCTAAATGGGCGATACCATCTACCTGATAAAGCAGACTGCTAGAGATTACACAGATGTGATTTAGCAAGTATACTGGAATACTCCTGAGCAGCCTGAGAGCGATTTACACAATTCGGCACTGTAAACGAGACGATTGTGAAGTGAGCTTGAGAAGGAATAAAACAAGTCAATACAAACGGGACCCTGGCAGGGAACTAAGAGGGAACCAACTTGAATTATGTCGGTTGCAGAGTGGAAGTATGTGTGGGTGGAAATGAAAGAACTTGAAATGACCGCCTCTAGATCTCTCAAGGTTAGGGTATTTCAATTTGTCTGCTCCCATCTTTGGCCTCTTACGCCTTTACGTTAACTTAAGTTCACCACAAAGTGTGACCTGATCGCTTCCTTTTCAAGTTCTCGCTACCTCACCGAGAAGGAGCTCAGAAAAAGACAGTTTGTTTTGCGGAGACAAGGAGACCCGTTATTCTCCTATTACTGTAAAAGATTTCTAGCATCCAACTCCGAAGACAGGCTTCCCGGTCCTCGCCAATATCACTACATACCACTAGTAGCAGACAGGAACGTTCATCTAATGGCACCCCATAATGGATAGAAAGAACCGAAGGCAACCGAGTTACATGGAATCGCGTTCCTTGCGGGTCCGCTCCAAAAAGAAATACAACACCGCCTGCGGAATCGGAATTTGTGGAACAAATCCATCCTTGGGACCCTCGTACCACCTTTCGGTGGCAGTGGATATCATCCCATACACGTAGAACAAGGGCCACAAGGCTCGCCGCAAAGCGCCACTGCTGCGCGGGTAGAAGGCGCTTTCTGGCTGGAGTGCTATCGCTAGCCACCAGACGGACAGCGCGAGACCAATAGCAGCCTCAACATAATGAGCGAGCGTTTCTGTCGCACCGGGCTGGAACTCGCGAATCTTCATCCTGAATACATTCTGTTAAGAGTAAGTCGTGGTAAGTGTTCGACATAATGCCAACCTACCGCCAGAAAAGTGCCCGGGAGGAAAACCATTGCAAGATAAGCAACCTGACATGCTTAGTACGTTGCGGAAGTGAAGGGAAGGTAAAAAGTACCTGTTTCATCCTGGCGGATCTGAGAATCTTCGACGTCGCCAAGTCGTGCGTAGTGTTGCTACTTTCAATATTTACTGTTGCAGCCGCCTGGAAAAAAGAATGGTGAGAAGTGAGAGAATAAGAACGATGATTGTCAAACGCGAACCAAGTGAATGTCGTTCTGCACCCTATCAAACACGATCTTCGACTGTCCTCTTAACCTCTCTATCTCAAATATGAGACTATCGGCTTCTTTGCGCAAGAGTTGTACAGAGTCTGTACGTTCCTCCTCAGTGCTCGTAACCACATTGATAGCTGGGTTGGGTGTGTCCCTAACAAATTCGACGGAGAGGCGGAACTCCTCAAGAAGTTGTTGGTAATATAGAATGTGTGTTTGCAACCGGTGGAACTTTCTTGAAAGTTGTGCCTCGTTTCCCTCAGAGACATCGGATTCCTGTGGCGGTGTCAGAGTGGAAAAATTTGCGATGAAATAGCCTACTAGGCAATTAATGTAGTGATCTAGCGCGGCGAATGTTTCGTCCCATGTACACTGGGCATACCAGAGAATCACAAGGAAGATAAAAGTCGGATCATTGGATCTTCTGAATACTTTTGACCAGCGAGCGTTGTCCTCTGCTCTTCTCACAAGAGATTGGAGGCGCTTCGCGGAAGCCCTTTGTAGCTCTGAATTAGGATGGAAAGAGATAACTGTACTGGTCGTTGAGGTGCGGTACATATGGATGGCGAGCAGATCTCGGAAGAGAATTCTATTGCCTGCAGACATTATTATTAGATGATGTATAACGCATACGGAAAGGGACATCTACCAGGAAGGGGGAGCGGTGCTTGGGTGTTAATGATTTCATCGTCATCTATAAATACAGATCGGAGGGTTGCGGAAAGAACTCGACGGTGACATACCTTCGTAGAGAGGTAATTCTTTGGCTGGTGCTTCAGGTTGATTTGAAGGACTTTCGATTCTGATCGATGACGATACTGTTAGGGTGGTTGGCTTTTGGCTTTTCGTCCGAGCCGTACGAATAAATGGGAGGATGACAGTAATATCTAGGAGATGTGAGCAGATTGTGGATGGCAGATTGCGTATTCTTACGGTCCTCATCGCGTTTGCGGTCTTGTTGGTATCTTGACGGAATGCAATTTACTGATGACGCAAAGAAGGTGGGTTCAATATTGTATCTGGCTGGATTGAGACTGTGCACTAATATATGCTATCAAACACTGACTTGGTCCCCAAAATTTGGAGGACTGGCGCCGTCATGTTTTCGACAAACAACGCGCGCACACGAATATCTGAATGCAGCTATTACAGCCTCCTTAGTCTGGTTCAAGAAATAAACGCGCTACTCACAGAGGTTTCCAGATAACGCCAGTACGCTCCAGGATCTTCGACTTTAACCGTACGATCCTTATCACTTCTGTCAAAAGAGCCGTCTTTGAGCACGTCCACTTTGTGCACGCTGCAAAGCTCGCCATGGGTAAACTTGAGTATACCGCATCTCTCGACCTGATCGTGAGTCCAAGTTCCGAACAGACTTTGGGGGTAGTGGCTCCATTCTGAGTCTTGACCTAGTCCACCAGGCGGGAGGTGGGCTTTACCAGCGCCAGCATCAAGATCCATCCATGGCCACGGGGCTGAGGGAACGGCATGACGGTACCTGTTCGAGCAGCAGTGAAGCTTTTGTCGAAGCAGGAGAGATAACGCCACTCACTTTGGTGGGATCCTTGGGAGTTCGGAGAGGTGTTCATCATCACTTTGCAGGCGGCCCACGGATTGTTCTCCGTTGGGCGGGAGAAATTCAGCTTCACAGACCACTGCGCTCATCATCGATGTCGGGCGTGCGAGGATGGTAACAACACGAAATTAGAAACGTGAGTCCAAACACCCTTTTGTCGCGATAGCTATACCCCGAACGAATGCCGACTCATCAGAATTCTAGTTGGAAGAGAACTGCCAAATCGCGGTAACAATAGCACGGGCGCCCGGCCGCACTGATCAGAATTCTACTTGGAACATTCGGAATTATAGAATTCTAGCTGGAAGGTGAATGTGGCAAGTCATGC
The DNA here is from genome assembly GCA_038090075.1 of Xanthoconium purpureum. Classification (NCBI taxonomy): domain Eukaryota; kingdom Fungi; phylum Basidiomycota; class Agaricomycetes; order Boletales; family Boletaceae; genus Xanthoconium; species Xanthoconium purpureum. Next base: position 18,858 of record JBBPMA010000355.1, on the reverse strand, counting down.
TGTAAGCCACAAACGGTTTGGCAGCCTGAGAGCTTACCTTTTTGCAAAAATGTCGTTAAACCAATCGTTCGACGTTCCAGTGTTGTTTCAGCTGTTGGGTAGATCGGGGACCTGACGCTCCTGATCCGATTCCAAAACTCGGCATTGCAGGTCAACCAGTCAACTGATTCAGATGTCATCCTTGGAGGGTGGAAGTCATGTTACGTGGTGGGTTAATTACATATGGCCACTCCAGACGCAGTCTTGCGCAAAACACGACCTTCCCACCACTGAAGCAGTGCAAACAGACTGCCGTCCCGGGACTGCTGTCAACAAGGACCCCTCAAGCGTCTGTTCGATTTAGAGTTGCGTGGTCTTGGACTACGTCCATGCCAAGTGGTACCGACTCCCCACTGGGCCAACGATCTTGGTAGTACTTGTTCATCCAGGTTTATCCCTACGGCTGACGGCACTTGTCGAACCTGGGCCATTTGAAACCATCATGATGGGCGCGTCATGAGTCAGGAAACCATGGAAAAGAAGGCTCAGCGGCACGCTTCGGACGCGGCAGCGTAGATCACGGTGCGTATTTCCTTCGGAGCGCCTGGAGCTTGGGGTCATCACTTGGCACACCACGTTTGCCCGGTGGAAGCGGAAGAACCTGGTATCAGCGAACGACAAGGAGAATTTACACGCGCGATGTTTGGCACAAGCTATAGCAGGACCTTCCGGGAGGTGTAGTCCGACTGCGTATGTGAACGACGTCGCCAGGCATTCAGTCGTGTTCAAGAGCTGATCCACCGGCAACGATATTCTGGAAGACACAAGGACCCAATAAGCACGAGAAGCAATCCTCATGGGTACTCGGAACTCGGACTTTCTCTCCACCGCGACCATGATGGTTTGTTTCTTGGTGGCTTGAACTCTTTGACACCGCCGCATGTAGTGTCATTACTAGTGTTACTAGTACATACTAACTTGAAGCACGGCCTAGTGACTATGTGTTGTCCTGGTTGAGAGAGTGCGGCATATCATCGATGCATCTCCGAGTTGACTTTGGTACATACTATAGGGTGAGATTGCGCGCATCGGTCAAATTAGACCTTACAACCGTGACCGACCAATTACCGTAGCTTAGCTCGAAGACACGTTCCTGGGTGGGTTCAACTTCAACGGAAGCGCCGCCGATCAGTGTTCACACCAAGTTTTGCAGCGTGCCCATTAACATCGAAATCATCTCACCTCCAATGCCGAACAAGATGCCTGATACGGCCGCTGCGTGTTAAACCTGTGGCGTTTCTAGTGGTGTCATCGTGATACAATGGTGATGATGGGCGCCTTTCCTACCATTCGTCACCGCCTCAGCTAAAAATATGTAAAGGACAATAGCCGCAAGTGACAAGACCGTCCCTGACCGCTCCCATCACCTCTTGAATGTTGTACACCATTTTTCTGTTATCCGCATCTGCGTCCACCATCTGCTCCTCATCCATCTTCGTACGGGGCCAGTTCCAGCCTGAAAACCCAATGCAAAGTAGCTGGCCTCACGTATATCCTGGCATGCCAACTGGCGATTACAGTCCAGAATGGCAAAACTGTGCGTCTTATATAACTTGGGCATATTTTCGCCATTCACACCACAATGTTTTCGCAGACTTTCAAGTGACACAGAGTCTTCCAAATGTGACGTGGGCGCTTCCTCGGAACTGGGCAGGAAACATCCCAGTGCAGAGAGCAGGCCATCCAAATGATACCTTGTTCTTTTGGGCGTTCGAGTCTTCAAACGGGTCGTTTACCGCGAACAGTAATGAGCCTTGGGGAATCTGGCTGAATGGAGGGTGAGTTCATGAGTGCATATCCGGCGCACAGCTAATGGTCTCTATAGTCCGGGCGGTTCTAGTCTCCTTGGACTCTTGGTCGAGGTCCGTCTAACGTTTCCCTGCCATGAACATTATGTTGACATGTACCTCAGAACGGCCCTATTCATCTCCTGAGTGACTATTCACTCGTCGAAAATCAGTATGCGTGGTCCAATGTTGCCGATTATGTGTGGCTGGATCAACCAGTGTACGTCCACCTGGGCCTTTGCGATGCAGTAGTTTGTTCATACGTTCGTATCACAGCGGAACTGGATACAGTACGGTTGATGCCGATGGTTTTGGTGAGTACGCCGGCTGGCTGCTAACCTATGTCGTCTGACTGCAAGGTTCTACCCAGCCCCCGATGAGGACCAGTTGGCTGCCGATTTCGTGAGAATAAGTGACAGCGTGTCTGTTCAATACTGTACTAACGCTATGATACGTAGATGGGTTTCTTGGAAAACTTTGTAAAGGTGTTCCCAAGTCTCGCCACGCGGCCTTTGCATATCACGGGAGAAAGTTATGCTGGAAAGTACATAGTAAGTGCTCCTCTCGTGCATGCAAGCTGATCCGTAATACCACGTCAGCCCTACATCACTAAAACATACTTTGGGATGGATAATCCTCCTGTTAACCTGTCTGGGATTGCCATTGGAGATGGAACGATCACGTCTATAGAGGCGTTCAATCAATTGCCTGTCGTTACCGTGCTAGAAACATACCCGCAAATCATCGGGTACGATCTTCAAGTCTTTGAGTACTTTCAAACACAGTGCGTTCAAGACAGTCAGATGTGTTCCAGGAACGCTCATTTCCTCTTTAGGAGTGAACTCTGCGGATACAACCTCACCCTGCAATACCCTCAACCGGAACATTTTCCAACCCTGAACGCTCCTGCCCTTCTCCCGGGTACATACGACGCGAAACTCACGAAGAAACGGTTTATGCTCGATGTCCAAGAGCGGCTCATCGCGAAGCTCAGAAAGCGGGAGGGTGCGCCATTGGAGCACGGCGAGAGACTTCGTGCACGCGATATGTGGAAACGTAACCTGGCCGGTCGCGCAAATGGAACCATCGACCCTTGGTACCGATGTGACTTGTATGACGAGATGCTCGACTACGCCACCAACTTCACATTCCCTTGGTGCACGTATCCCCTCTTTCCTTTGGCGTTGTCCAGTCCAACATTCTTCTTGTACAGCATCAGCCCAAGAGTTCGATGTCTACAATATCCCCGATGCGTTGAACCCAGAAGCACCAATGGATGGAAGCCTCTTTCTCAATGGTTCGTTTGTAAGCCCTCGATGTACGAGTCAGTGTTTATTCACGTTCTCCCAGATGCACAAACGCGTGCTGCGATTCACGCGCCTACGAGCAAAGACTGGGAGGAAATCACTAATTTTCCGTTTGGGCAGAATAACGCCGAGAGTGAGCAATTGCTTTCTTGCGGGGTTGATAGGGAACTCAATCAACTTGTTCATAGAATATCCCTTTGGTGACCCAAGTGAGCTTTGATCCTTGTTTTCATTGGCATACCAGGGTTCATTCACGACCCATGTCGTTCTCTAGGCGTCGAGTGAGTAGTTATCGTGGTCAGCGTAATTGGATACTCAGAAAGGTCAGGCCTATGGCATTCCTGACGGAGCTCGCCACGAATGCGACGGCGCGTAACATGCCGATCGTCATATATTCTGGAAACGATGACTCCCTCGTTCCCCACTTTGGCTCTCAAGGTAGGTTCCTTCTCGCTCCTTCATGTCGCACTGTGCTAACACACGCATATAGTCGCCATTCAAGTACGCCGTTACATATTTCGCGCAATGCTCGTCTAATCTTTATTATTAGAACACGACGTTTGGTGGAATTCAAGGGTTTACACGCAAGCCAGAAACACCATGGTACAACGACGCTGGTGAGTTTGCTGGCATCGTCCACCAGGAACGTGGTTGGACGTACGTCCTCGCTGCGCATGCCGGACATCTCCTTGGATATAACAACCCCATCTCCGTGAGGGTCTGTTTCCTTCTGCACTTCGCGTTCTTAACGTTCCTATTCAGGCGTTCACTCTCGTCCGGGAATTCATCTTTGGGAGGAATCAAACTGGGCTGGTGACTAAGAGTAGCTCGGGAGCGGTCACCGTCGTCGGAGGCGAAATGTCCTCACTCGGGAACGAGATTATGACCGGCCAAGCGGCTATCTATTATGGGCAAGCCACTACCGCGTCCAGCTATTTCTTCCCGTCGGCGACTGTCGAGGCATGGAATGCCTTTTTTGCGACTGCAAGCACGACCCCGACGAGTGGCGCGAGTTCACCAACGTCTTTTATCTCGAGTAAAACGGTCTTCCTGTGTAGCGCACTAGTGATCGCGCTCGGAATTTTGTTGTAGAGCCACTGTACATTGTTTTCCCTTTCGTTTTATCAATAAATGGGACATTGAGACGAGCTTTGTTCACGACGCAATGACTTCCTACCTTTCCCACATAGCGGACGTGAGTCACATCCCTTCCTCGTGCCCTTTTGTTCGCGATGGCAACCATCAAAGTGTGGACTTGCGCATTCCAACCAACCCTTCCACGAAGTCTGCGAAAGACACACAGACCTGATCGGGTGGCAGTGCGTCCCTGCGGGATTCGTCTCCTTGACGATATTTCCCTGTTTTCACTGCATGCCGTTCACGGTCGACCCGAGGTCAGGGCATGGTGCATAGCATCGGTGAATACATTATAGGACGCACCTAGGACACGCCAAAGTCCGAGTTCGACGGCACCTTCGCCGAGATCTGCAAGCACGTCATCGCCGATCACGGCGATCCCCTCCCAGCGGTGCGGATGCGAGCGAGGGGGTGGGGGTGGCTCGGATGGGGGCGGGGACGGAGGCTGGGCAGGAGTACCGTATACGTGATCAGTACGTGAACTTGAACCGAGATCGAGATCACGCTCCAGATCGCCCAACACGGTCTCGAAAAACGCCCGGGTGGGTTTCCCGACGACCCTCGCGGACGTCTGTGCGGCGTCTTCGAGGGCGTTGACGAACGGTCCTGGACCGAGGGAGAGCGCGTGATCGGGGGCTTCGAGGTAGCGCGCTTTGTGTAGGGCGATAAGGGGTACGTGGGGGTGCGCTCGAGTTTGAACGCTTGCATCCAAGTTGGGAGCCGAGTTTGCAGTTGGGGCTGGGGCTGGGGCTGGGGCTGGGTTAAGTTGAGATGCGGGAGTGTCTCGGGGCTGATTTTCGCCAACGAGGATTCGAAATGCGGTGTTGAGATGGGTGTAGTCGAGTAGGGATGGTGCGAGGCCAATCACGACAGCATCATAGGAATGTTCAGCTGACGAGGGTGGATCACCGCGTCCGTGCTCGACTAGCTCGTCCGTACATTCTTCCAGCGCGGATTTCGAGAGGAGCATGTAGGGCCTACAGGATCCCAAAATCCTTGTTGAACAGGGACAGGTCGGGTCCGTCAAATGCTTACCTCCTCACCCCCAAATCCTTCAGCACAGCCTTGAGCGCGCCGAGGCTCGTCCACAGCTCCTCTCGGCGCACGTCCAGTCCGGCGGCGCGCATTCGTTCGTGGACAGCGTCGCTCGACTCTTTGCTGGTGTTACTGCAAAGACGGAAGGGAATGCGGGCTTCGCGAAGTGTCAAGAGTGCCCGGGCAGCGCCGGGAGTGGGCGATGATCCTATGAGAAGCGTTCCAGAAATGTCGATGAGGAGCGCGCGGATGGGAGGGACGTTGAACTTGGGTTGGAAAGTCATCTTTGTCGAAGTGATCAATCTGTTAGAACCTTATTTTACTTCTCACTCTTCACCAAGTCACTAAATCACATTTCTATCACATTCGAATACATTCCATAAAATGACGCCATAGATACATGCTTAATCCACGTTTCCTTTTGTATATAAGTAGGAGACTCACATACGAGTCTCTTTAGTCTTGGTATAGTTATTCATTGAGCGATATAGCGTCTCACTTTGAGTCGTCGTCGTTTAAGTCCTAACATTATACCAAGACTATTCCTACTCAACCTTTTACGCTATATCACCTGCCTTTGACACTACTCTTCGTAGTCGTCACTGTACACACCTATCACACGTTCCTCATCCTCTGAACCCTCTCTTCGAGGTTTCCCCTTTCCCGCTGTGTTCATAGCCGGATCCCAGGCTTAAGGGAGAACCTTCTCTACGAAAGTGGTATCGTAGGCGGACTGCAACCGCGCCCACTGCATTAGCCACTCTGGGTTTGATCCGTTACTGAGGGCATAAAGCGCGAGTCTGGCGCTAAATAAACAAGGATAACGTTGCTTCCCCATAGAGCACTAGGGGCGTATTAGCAGAGCGCTAGAGGCTGCTACGTAAGACGCATCGATAACGTCTACTGTTCGCGTGATTACAGTTATTGTCACGTCGTAATACCTACGTTACAGGTGTATTGTGCGTTAGAGCAGTGTGTCATCCCACTGTCCCTGCTTGCACACCCCGACCGACTTGCGACACGCCGAAGAAGCCACAAGTGCAAGTATGCCACAAGATAAGGCTAAGAGTTACTGGCCAACCTCTTGGATTTTTCTCTCACCACACTCCCGCACACGATCCTGAAGTGGTAGAAATCTTATTTTAAGAGGACTACCATTGCTCGGATAGCGCGTCCCACATTCCTCCGCATTCGGTCTTGAATCAGGCAAAGTCTAACCACGTACCCTGATACTCGGACAACACGATGTCGACCTACCAACAATCTCCCCGCCTATCTCGCCCAAGCCTTCCAACGTCTCCATTGAGACAACCACGCTTCAACCTCTCCCTTCCTCCCGCTCAACCAACTCCTACCTCTACCCAAGGAATTGGAAAGTCCGTCTCTGCCAAACCCGACATGTTTGACGGAGACAAAACAAAATATGTACAATGGAGTAGACAGATCGCTGTATATTTTGCTGGATTCGATAGAGAACCAAATGACAGCCAGAAAATCTTGATGACTCTATCATACATGAAAGGCAACAACGCTGCGGGACGATTTGCGGACTTATACGTCCAACAACAAGGAGCGAACCTATGGGTTACCAAATACGACGACTTCGTCACTCGTCTAAACGGTCTCTTTAAGCCAGCTGCATTAAAGAGACAAGCAGAAAAAGAGCTGTTTAAGCTCAAACAAGGAAAAGAAACAGTGGAAGACTACTTCGTCCGCATGAACCAACTCATGCTCCAGGCCGAATACTCGACCACTCACCATGCTCGCATCCTCATCCAGATCGCGAGAAATGGACTCAAAAATGACGTAGTCGAATACGTCGAAAGAAGTCAACCGATTCTTTTAGACTCAGAAGACTTCGATGCATGGGTCGACGCTTTAACCAGAGCCGACCAAGTCCTTCGAGAAATCGAGGACAGAAAACGCGGACATTGGGAAGCCAAGTCGCGTTACCCTGGAGGTAACCAATGGCCCGCGGCCAAACCGGAGCCCAAACCAGCTCAACCCCAAGTCCACCCGAACCAAACAGGCACCTTTGGAGGACAAGGTGTTCCCATGGATATCGGAAAAGCACGCGCAGAAGGAAAATGCTTCAAGTGTGGAGCACCATGGCCGTGCAAAGAACACTTCAAGCCACGCGCACGACAAGTGCGAGTCCTTACGTTCAAAGGACGAGAAATAAAGTACACCAATCATGACGAGTTGGTAGCGGCAATGAAGAAGGTAGAAAAGGATTTTCCGGAAGGACAGTAGTTACTCAGTCACCTACTCGTCCATACAATGCATCTTCGAACAATGAATATTCTCTCCTCGAAATCGAAGAACCCAAAAAGACTGACAGTGTTGGGATCACTGAAAACCTCCCCAGTAAGGAGCCTGAACAGATCAGAATCCTTCAAAGACCAAAAAGACAACAGACTGATCCCCCGACTGTCGTTCCAAAAAAGAAAGGCGTTGAGGCTGCTGTGCGCCCCCCTATCTCTAAGGAACAAAAAAGAAACACTCGGAGTTGGATGAACCGAGTAGATCCCTGGTCCACGCCATGGATAAAAAAGGTCTGCGAAGAACGAGATCAAACTCACACTCAAAAAACCCTAAGATCCTTTGTACATGATACCCGAATTGCTGAGGTGACGCCTGAATTAATCTGAACCATCATCACCTCCACCTCAGCAGAATGCCATCTAATCCTAAGAGAACTTCAACAAAAACCCCGCTTTATCCGAAAACATACCCACTCAAATCATAACACCCTCGATATCCCAGTTGAAATTCTCACTGACGATGGAAAAATCCTCAAACCAAAGGCATTAGTAGATTCTGGCTGCACCGGATCTTCAATCGACGAGGGATTCGTTCGACAACACCATATTCCGACACACGCACTCCCGCGACCCATCCCTGTATACAATGCAGACGGGACCCCGAATTCCAGAGGGATGATCACGGATTTTGTAACAATCGAAATCACGATCGGAAAACATATCGAACGAATTGCCTTGGCAATCACCAATCTAGGAACTCATCCGATATTCCTTGGATATGATTGGCTCAAACTCCACAACCCTAAAATAGATTGGAAAACCGGAGAAATCGAATTCAGATGTGAAAATGATCATACTCTGTCACTGATCGACGCGGAAGATGATAACGAGGAAGAGACACAAGAACGACTATTCCGCCTCGACCTCGAATCGTACATACGATCCGCCCACTCCAATCTCGCGACTGAACTAGCAGTCAAATTGGGAACCGCCAAACATTCCAAATCCTTTGAAGAAGTCGTCCCAGAAGCCTATCGTGACTTCAAAGACGTATTCGCCAAGGAAACATTTGATGAGCTACCACCAAGGAGACCTTGGGATCATGCAGTAGAGCTACTACCAGGAGACCATGTAATAGATTGTAAAACATACAATTTATCTCCCGATGAACAAAAAGAGCTCGATGCTTTCCTCGAGGAAAACTTAAAAACCGGAAGAATCAGACCTTCCAAATCCCCATTCGCGTCAGCATTTTTCTTTGTGAAGAAGAAAGACGGAAAACTCCGCCCAGTTCAGGATTATCGAAAGCTCAACGCCATCACCATAAAAAATCGATATCCTCTACCTCTTATATCCGAACTCATTGACAAACTCAAATCCGCCAAATTCTTCACTAAGTTAGATATCCGATGGGGATATAACAACGTCCGAATGAAAGATGGAGACGAATGGAAAGCGGCCTTCAAAACTAACCGAGGACTATTTGAACCCCTCGTAATGTTCTTCGGACTCACCAATTCGCCCACCACCTTTCAAACGATGATGAATCCCCTGTTCCGAGATCTGATCAATCAAGGAAAAGTGATCGTCTACATGGATGACATCATGATCTTCACCGCCACAATTGAAGAACACCGACAAATTGTCCGAGAAGTCCTACAAATACTCCGCAAAAACAAGCTCTCCCTTAAACACACGAAATGCGAGTTTGAGCAACTCGAAACGGAATATCTCGGATTAATCATATCTCATCAAGCGGTAAAGATGGACCCTGCAAAAGTGTCAGGAGTAACGGAATGGCCAATTCCCAAAACCCGAAAAGAACTCCGAAGTTTCCTCAGATTTCTCAACTTCTACCGACGCTTCATAAAAGACTTCGCCAAAATCGCCCGACCCCTCAATGCCCTCACCTCAGAAAAACACGATTTTGAATGGTCGAAAGAATGTCAAGAAGCGTTCGACACACTTAAAAAGGCCATTACCACTGCCCCCGCACTTGCAATGCCCAACGACGAAGATCCATTCAGAATCGAAACTGATGGATCCGGAATCGGAATTGGAGCCGTGTTGTCACAAAAGCAAGATGATCGTTGGCACCCAATAGCTTACATTAGTCGATCCCTGTCAGACTCAGAACGTAACTACCACGCAGCGGATCTAGAAATGCTAGCCATCATCTTTGCGGTCACTGAATGGAGACATTATCTCCTGGATGCGAGAAAAGAATTCCAGATCCTAACAGATCACAAAAACCTTGAATTCTTCCGCAAACCCCAAGACCTAAATCGACGACAAGCCCGATGGCAACAAATTATGCAGGAATATCACTATGTCATCGAACACCGTTCCGGAAAGACGAACCCAGCCGATCCTCTGTCCCAGAGGCCAGACTTTGAAAAGGGGGTAGAGAAAGACAATTCTCAACAAATCTTATTACCCACAACTCTATTCGCCTCAACATCGTCTGAACAAAAGGACGGACCATCTATCGCAGATGCTGCTGCTGTGCGCGCACTCGATACCATGGAATCTAGGATCAAAAAGGTTCAATACCAAACAGAATCCTATGTCAGAAAAGGATTGGAAAAGAAAGATTCCAACTGGAAGGAAGCCGATGGGATAATCTATTGGAAAGACTTGTTGTACATACCAAAAAACGCTCCTATACGAGAGGAGATAATAGTACAAAACCATGATCACCCATTAGCCGGACACCCAGGAATCCGACGAACATGCGATTTGATTATGACTAAATATTATTGGCCGACCATAAGAAAGGATGTTGAAAAATATGTGCAAGGATGCGATGCTTGTCAACGAAGTAAACCCAAAACAAAGACATCCTCAACACTCCATCCAAACGAAATCCCTGACGCCCCATGGGAAATCATATCGGTCGATATTATCGGTCCTCTACCGGAATCCAATGGAAAAGATGCAATATTAACAATCGTAGATCGATTTTCCAAAATGATTCACGTGTTCCCAATCCAATCGACAATCACCTCCAAGGGAGTAGCCCAGATCTTCAGAGATCATATATTCAAACTCCACGGCACTCCAAAAAAGGTGATTTCCGACCGAGGAAGTCAATTCGTGTCTTCCTTCATGCGAGATCTATACACCCTCCTCAAAATCAAAGCAAACCCCTCTACTGCCTATCATCCACAAACCGACAGACAAACCGAAAGATACAACGCCCAAATCGAACAATATCTCCGAATCTACACCAACCACTGACAAACCGACTGGGCTGAATGGTTGCCCCTAGCCGAATTCGCACACAATCAAAAAATCACCACGGCAACGGGCAATTCACCATTCATCCTCAATTACGGGCAACAACCTCTCATTGGAGAAAACCGTCGAAAAACAATCCGAAACCCGGCAGCAGAAGACTTTGTGGAAACAATGAGGAAGACGCACGAGGAGGCAAAAGAAGCCTTAGGTCACGCAGCAGAGGACATGAAAAGATTTCATGACAGAGGAAAACCAAGGGAATACAAAGTAGGAGATCTAGTCTTATTGGAGGCGACCAATATACGATCAGAACGACCATCAAGAAAATTAGATCAAAAACGGTATGGTCCGTTCAAAATCCTCGAAAAGATCGGGCTCGCAGCCTACAAACTCCAACTTGACCGTTCTTGGAGAGGGATTCACCCCGTTTTCAACGAATGTCTCTTACGACCCTACATCAAAGGAGAATTCCCTACCCAAAAGAAACCTCCTCCTCCTCCTCCTGATGTCGTAAAACAACAAATCGAACAAGAAATCGAAGAAATTCTGGATTCGAGAGAATGAAGGGGACAGATAGAATATCTCGTCCATTGGAAAGGATTCCCACGAGAAGAAAATGAATGGAAAAAGACAAGAGAACTCGGCAATGCGTCCGAGGCCATACGCGACTTCCATCGCAAACATCCTACTGCCCCTCGTCCTCAACAAAAGATGCAACTCAGACTCCAAAAGGATGACTTTGACCCCCCTTGCACTTGTCCAATCTGCTCAAACAATCCTACCCTCCCATCCACAAGTAAGACATTTACCGATCCGGATTTCCTTGAGTGGCGAAAAAGATATGCAAAATTTCCCGATTCAATGTTTGATATTCCAGCTTCCGAGGACGTTCGCCCTTAAAAAGGGGGTAATGTTAGAACCTTATTCTATTTTCCACTCTTCACTAAGTCACTAATCACATTTCTATCACATACGGACACATTCTATATCATGACATCATAAGTACACGCATAACCCACGTTTCCATCTGTATATAAGTAGGAGGCTCGCTTAAGGGCCTCTCTAGTCTTGGTATAGTTATTCATTGAGCGATATAGCGTCTCACTTTGAGTCGTCGTCGTTTGAGTCCTAACAATTTGGTAGCCTTCTGTGGTTTCATTCCTACTAGCATAATTTTTCTTTCCTCTGCTTTGAAGTCAGTCTTCTTGCGGTCGGTGCTGCCGCACTCGTGCTCGCACTGGATAATTACTATAGGCTCAGGAAGTAAACCCCTGCGGTACTGCACTGGTCCCGCAGGCTGTCAAGGCAAAGGTTTTCCCGACAGGGCAGCTCTCTTTTGTCTTCTTTTCTCGTTTTCCCATGGACCTGTTCCTCTGCTCCACCTAACATTCGACAATGCAAATCGTTGAGACGTTCGTTCCCGTGTTGACCATAAGCCAGCTGTAGGGGGGGCAGATGGATTGGTCTGAGCAACGACAGACGCAAAACGGGATGGAGAAGGATCGGTTTTCAGTTTCGGCATCTAGCTGGGGGGATTCGTCGAAGCCAAATTCGTGGACACAGGACTTAGGAGGGAATGGGTTACCAAGGTGAGGGGCTGCGACAATTCCCTTCAAGAGACCATATGCCAATGGTTCTCTGCCTGACACCCAGCCGATGTCCACCTCTGTCAGTGGGCTCCTCGTTGACGAAAGATCACATGCATAGCTGGCATATTAGCCTGAGACCATCCATTTTTGGCTCCCTGGACCCCAGGGTGGCAGTCTCTGGTATGTACTGTAACTCTTGCCGAGTATATACATTCATAACACAAAACACACACTTACTACCTGATAGGTGTGACATCTCCCGGAATTATGATGTCAAAGGTGCTCCGGTGTCAATACCCAACCGTCCGAGTCTCCACTCGCCTCACTTCCCTTCCATCGTAGGCTGTAACAAGTACCAGTCAGTCGTATGAGGTTGTGAGCTCACAAGATTCCTATATGACAGGTTCGTAAGCTCGAAGTTGCTGATTCCCACTCTCCCACCGCTCTAATGCAGTTCACGCTCACGACGGCCATCGTTGCACTTGCTGGTTCGGTCGCCGCGGCGCCTCAGAGAAGCGTACGTCGTACTATGCACCGTTCCATTGCATTCACTCGAGTATCATTTTTAGTCGAATATGCCGCGCTTTCGCCCATTACGAACAGAACACAAGGTCGAAGTGCTCTTCTGCGGCGAATGAGGCTCAAAAGCGTGACGACACCGGTGGGCTTCCCGAACCTTAGTCGATGTCAACAATACGCATTGGCACGGCACTATTTCGATCGGTACCCCTCCAAAGAACTTCGCTGGTACGTTTTCCCTGCGATCCTAACAAGCCCCTGCCCTAATCTATCATAGTCACTTTTTCAACATCTTCTGGGCAGGTCCTGGGCCACGACATCACCGTTAAGTACGATGATGGATCCTCTGCCTCTGTTGAACGATACACTGATACCGTGACCATTGCTGGCTTCTATATGACGTCTCGATGTGATCATGTCTGGTAGTCAGATAGTAGGCAACCACTCAGAGTCTTGGTGCTGCAACGACATACTCCACAGGACTCCAAAGCTAATTTTTTCCTGCCGATGGCGTGATGGGAGTGGGCTATCAGGGAGTTTCCGCCTTTATCGCCGCCCTGGTAAAGCAAAATCTCATCGCGGAGGGACAGGCTCATCCGGTATTCGGATTGATCCTCTTGGACTCCGGAGGCGAGTTGTTCATCGGTGGAATGAACGATGCGCTGTGGACTGGCGAAATCGGCTATGCTAGCATCTTGCGGCAGGTGAATCCCTTTTTTTCGGATGTTCATACGCTGTGACTACTACCAGTGTTGGTTCAGGGTTTCTGTTTACTTGGACTACATTATTAGTGGTAACTCACAAAATCTTGCGGTCGATATCGACTGCATCATCGACACTACCACTGCGCTCATCATTAGTATTCCGGGCGATGTTGCAGATGTGTACAGTGGCGTTGACGGCACGGCCGCACGGAGTTACGGCCCGGGGTACCACACTCGTAGGTTTAGGTTTCTGGTTGTAGACTCTGATTCGACCGATATTTTTGTAGTGCCATGTGATTCTCTCCCGACTATAAATCTTTGGTTTGGAGGTGTAAGGTTCGCGATCTCCACTTCAGCTCTCAACCTTGGGCCGGTGTCGCCTGGCTCGTCGCAGTGCGTTGGATTTGCGCAGCTCGCCTGAGCGTCGCATCGTGCTTTCATGAGTATGCACCTCGTTTCACGAAACTGTCAACTTCGTTTATAGTTCCGTATCCATCCTTGTGATCTTACTCATTCGTTGCTCTTCCGTAGATACCTATACATGCATACAATATACAAATCTTGTCACATTCTTGGCGCTTTACAGTCTGAGACCGAGGTTGACATGTACTGCCTTGATGGTGGTATAGTGCTCCAACGCATACTCGCCCAAGTCTTTCCCAATACCAGACTGCTTGTACCCACCGAAGGGCATCTGAATCTCGGTGTTGTTGGAGCAATTGATCTATCGTCACATCATGCGCGTTAGTACCGTTCAAAGAACAGGAGGAGTGAGGATGAACAGGAACTTGAGGAAGGAATACGCGATGAAAGATTTACGTACCCACATGATGCCCGCCTCCAGTGCATGAGCGACGCGGAACCCCCGATCGATGTCCTTGGTGAATACAGAGGCTGCAAGACCGTACGCCGTGTTGTTGGCTTCTTCGATCACCTCTGAACATGCATCGTCAGTGGGTAGACACAACTCTGGTCCGACTAAAGCGATACGTACCCTCTTCAGTCTTGAACTTGAGGATACATGCGACTGGCCCAAAGATCTCTTCCTGGACGATCCTCATGTGTGGTTGACATTCGGTGAAGATGGTCGGGTGGATAAAATACCCCTCGTCCCCAAATCGGTGCCCGCCTAAGTGTACCGTGGCGCCATCCGCTTTGCCAGAATCGATGTAGCCCATCACACGCTGGTTCAGTGTGTATAGGAATTGGGAGAACGGCTAACAGACAAGAAAGGCACGCACCTCGAATTGTGTTTTGGAAACCTGGGGACCTTGGTAGGTTTCCTCCTGGAAGGGGTCCCCAACCTTGACCGCGAGTGCTTTCTCCGTGAACTGTTTCAGAAATTCGTCGTAAATCCCCTCCTGCACGAATATCCTTGACCCGGCGCAACAGTTCTGTCCGTGGTTAAAGCTACGGAACAACCCTGGTTCCAATCCTAGTCAAGAATCGAGAAGATGGACGGTGACGTACTAGATCCCGTGAATAGCCCACTTGACGGCCTGCTCTAAATCAGCGTCTTCAAAGATGACGCTGGGACTCTTCCCTCCAAGTTCCAGCGTGACAGGCTTCAGGTTACTTTTGGCTGCGGCTTCCATGATCTTGCGGCCCGTAAGCGTGCTGCCGGTGAAGGAAACTTTACGAATGATCGGGTGCTCGGAGATGGCTTGACCAGCAGTAGCACCGTAACCGTTGACGATGTTGATGACGCCAGGAGGGAATCCTGCTTCTTCGATGAGGGTTGTGAAGAGAAGGGCAGAAAGAGGGGTGAGCTCGGAGGGTTTCAGGACGATCGTATTGCCTGTTGCGAGAGCCGGAGCGATCTTGACAGCGAGAGAAAGCACTGTCGAGACGGGTTTAGGCAAGGTTCAACGAGAGGGAAAACATTCTGACTGGGTACGTTCCACGGAATGATTTGGCCCTGTGAACGGGTGGGTATAAGCTGGAGGGAGATAACGCGAGAGAAACAAGATACGAACCACAACACCGAAGGGTTCGTGGCGAGTATATGTCAGCTTCTTGTCATTTGTCTGACGATGGTCGATTAGAATGTGCAGGGAAAGCCTGATCGACCGCCAGCCCACCTCAATCGTCTTTCCACTGATCTTGTCTGCCCAACCAGCGTAGTACCTTAGAATAGCGACACCGCCTTTGTTATCACCGTCGCGTGCGGATGTGAAGGCCTTGCCTATCAAGAAATTTTCATTTTATTTTACCGCTACACAAACCTCGCATGCACACCATTCGAAAGGGCATCCAGAGCAGCGAACTGTTCAATGCGCTGTTCCACAAGATCAGCTAGTTTGAACAGGAGCCTCCCACGCTCTGTTCCAGAGACTTTGAGACCCCAAGAGGTCTTGAAGGCTTTCTGCGCAGCCTCCACCGCAATGTCGATGTCGGCTTTTGTGCCAGCTGCAATGGAGGTGATGACTTTTCCCGTTGCTGATACAACATCAGTCAACAGTCGACCACGGAACGGAGGCACGAACTTGGATTGAAAACACTGGTCGAGAATCAGCGTGAGTACCCAATGAGAATAGGTGACGACACACTCGATAGATCCACCCTCCACGGGGTCTACGTGTTTTCCATTAATATAGAGCCCGAGAGGGATCGTAATAGTCCCTTTGTAAATTGCGGTATCGAACGTCTTGATGAACGTAGCTGGCATCTTGTGAACTGCAGAAAGCAAGCACGCAGATATGAGGGGTAAAAGTCGACGGTAGGTAGAAACTGACTCAGCGGCATCCCAGGCTACTTATAGCGGTCCGTGAGAGCGTGATGTTCGTCAGGTGGTCCAGAAGCCATATGACGGCCCGTACCATGATTAGCTTCTGCACGCCGCTCTGGTAAATATATGTTTCTCATGGGCCTGATGCCTATAACTGTTCCCTGGCTTGGTGAGTATTTGGTCCACCTGATGAGAGGGGTTCAGAGGCTGCCAATTTCTCATTACACAATCATCCAAGAGTTATCTTGGTCGAGGCGGGCGGACCCCAGGACTCTCTGAACTCTGCCAGCTTTTCCTAACGGGCATGTCAGGACCTGAGTGCCTCATAGACATCGGTGGGGTGTCAGTACTTGTCAGTGATCACACAGGTGGTGGGCAAGAGAATAGGGAAAGAGTAAGTGCTGTGCTCGTGTTATTACTCACTGAGTTTCCATCATGATCGTGCATGGTATGTATCGGATAACCGAGAAAACTGACTATGCTGCGCTGTCAATGCGTCAAAGAGTCTGACCTCGGCAAATCCCGGATCGCGCGCCACGAGTGGGGCGGGGTCGGTCGGTGGTACTGTGGTGCCAGTGAAAGTCGATGGCGAAGTTGATAAAATGGTCACCAGACGTCTACAAGCGCTCTCCACGCAGCCACCGTGCAAGAGATCCTTGGGTTAGATGGTGACATGCTTAGCGTGAATGGTAGCAAGGTTGGTGTCCTCAAACAAGGAGACAGCAATGCAGGTCAGTCTGCCATTTCAAGTCAGCATGAGTCATTGCTGCAGTGACACCAAATCAACAACCTTGACTCGGAAGTCCTGTGCAATTTTATGAACAAGACATTGGAAGGGCAACTTGTGAATCAGCAACTCGGTCGACTTTTGGTATCGACGAATCTCACGAAGAGCTACCATTCTAGGACAGAACTGGTGAGGCTTCTCCATGCAATTTCATGCGAGCTGCGCACATTTTTCATCCAGCTTGGCCTGCAATTCCGGCGAGCTGTGGTCGATACCAACTTCGCTGGTGGTTGTGCTTGAACCTCTCATCCAATATCACGAACGTGTCAATCTTCGGCTGCTCGACAAACGTGGTGTCCGTCCTGCGACTCCCGTCTTCGCCCTAGATGAACTGGATGAGATCTCTAAGCAAGCTCTGCACAGTACCGTCAACATGAACCAGGACGTCCTCCCACGCCTGACAAGGCACCGTCGGATGTAACCAGTCTTGTCGGATGATGGGACTGTCTCCGTCTGGTTGCTTTTGACTGACAAGCGATTGCTCAGCCCATGGGAACACGACCACCGGGTGTCTGCTGTCAAATTCTCACTTGACGGACGCTTCATTGCCACCGCGACTTGGGGTTCTACTTTGATTTACGACAGCCAGAGCGGCGACCTTGTCGTCAACGTCCCAATTCAAGTCTCACTCTCATTCAACTACTCCCTCGCCTGGTCGAGAAATAGCAAACACCTCTTTGCCCCATCTTCCGGCAAGATCATCTGTCTCGATGCGTCCACTGGTGCAACGCTTTCTCAATGGACCATTCACGGCAACAAATACAACCGCATTGCACTGTCAAGCGATGACACATTCATCGCAGCGTCTTCCGGGCCATCAGCCTCGTTCTGGGATGCTACGATACACCAGAAAATCGGATCTGTCATCCAGCATACAGGCGAAGTCGAATGCATGGCCATCTCTGCAAACTACAACATTGTGATTGGCGGTGGCGACAAAATCACACTTCTCAGTCTCTGTAACGTCCTCCCTTCGTCTTACTGCAACTACGTAAGTACATACATTTAAATCATGAACTCGTTTAGGTGCTCAATGAACAACGCCATAATCAACATAAATGTTTAGCCGAAGAGAAAGAAGACAGTCTCCACTCCCTTCGTCCACAGTATGAAAGACCGGATTCGCCCATTTATGTGCGCTGTCGCTGGGATGATCCTGAACGACCGTTCACCAGAAACGCTCGTGTTCTCGGTCCACCACTTCCAGACGAGCTCTGGCTCTGAAAGTGTGCGTTCCAGCGACGACACGACGTCTTGTATCTTGTCCATCGTCCGAGGTAGTTGTTGGGTCGCGTCCTGGGGTTCATCCTAGATCTAAAGGGCCGTCTAGTCGTCGAGACGAAGTTGTGTCTTGTGCCTTGTCCACAGAGGTATAAAAAGCAAAGGGATGCGTCGTCTAAACGGAAATAAACTTCGTGGGCCAAGCAAGTGACGACGACGACGACGAACGACCTTTGCATGGTCCGTACAACAGCTCGTCTCACCAGCCCACCCCTAGCTCAGTCGCCATCTAGCTGGCAGAGGAAGAAGAGAGCGACGATGCTGCCGAGGTCACCTGGGGTACGCCGACAACGACGACCATCACGACCAGCTCGTTCTCATCGACACCCCCCACGCAGAGGACCAACAGCGCATCGACACCTTCTCAAAGCTGAATACGCATCTGCGCGGGATCGAGGGCAGACTCGAGGCGCTCAAGGTGAGCTTGAACCTCTCTTTCAC